>JASGAU010364820.1:0-12154 GCA_030220045.1 Australoheros facetus
GGAGAGGCTGCAGAGCCGCTGTGCTGTGCGCCGGAGAGTCAGCTTGATGGCTGGGTCCGCCTCACTGCTATCCGCGTGTTGCTAAATAAAAATGTAAATGGACTGGTTCTCATATAGCGCTTTTCTACTCTTGTTGAGCACTCAAGTATTTAAATGAGCACAATGTAGGTCAACCAACCTATTTCGTTAGACAGGTACGGGAACCAGCGAAGCTTGTGAGTTTAAGTTTAGCGGTGACTATCACGTGACCGAGACAAGCGTCTTGACACACGTCAAGAGAGAGTCATAGACGGATGCAACAGAGAGGACCCGCCAATTTTTCAAAATAAAACATCGTTCAGCCTCAGATATGTAAAACGGGAATAATGTAAGTTGTCTTGCGTGGCCCGGTACCAAATGACCCACGGCCCGGTACCGGTCCGGGGCCCGGGGGTTGGGGACCTCTGCTATAAAGCATCTGAATTGAACTATTTGGCCACAATTCCCAACCACATGAAACCAGGCACTGAGCATCACTTCAGTAATATAATCCCCATAGAATAACAATGGGCTAAATGGATCCAAAGCACAATATCTCTCCAATTACCCAAAACACCAAGAAACCACAGTGGTGGCTTTGGGCAAACAGTGAAATTCATAGTGTGACCCAGTCAGATTCGGACCAGAACTTAACAGACCATCTCTGAAGAGACCTTAAATGGTTGTGTACCAAGGCTCCCCTTCCAGCCTAGATAAACTTTTTAAAAAACAAATTAATTCAATAATAATTGGTAGATTCATCAAAAATGTATAGTTTTAGCCATGACAATATGAACAGTGGTTACCCCACACACTTCAGCAGAACTACAGTACAGGAGCGATAGGTTCATGTGTTTTGGTAGTACCAATATGTTGACCACAAATAAACTAAAAGTTATAGTGTGAGATGGTACTGTGTATTCACTCTCGAGTGCACAGTAAGATATGTATTAAGTGAGCTACTGCATAACCTCTCTTTCTGCACAGACAATTCTCCAATGACCAAATAACGCTGCTTTTTAGTTACGCTATTAATAACTAACACATGACAACAAACAGCTTAACCACCAACGTTCATTTAGGGCCATAATGAACCTGGCCCATTAGGATTAATTTCTCAGCAAGAAAAGCAATCTACACATCAGCTATCGCCATTACTACATCCTACTTAGTTGTGCACAGCACCTCCAGGGAACACTCAAGCCTCCTCTCTTAACTGCAGTGACTGAAATATAGAGAATGACAAATAGACCAATGTGATATTTTAATTTGGGGCCATGAGCACTAAAAGCCTTCACTTCAATTTTCAAATGAGACATGCAGTGAAGTGTCAGAGTTTGATGCACGTGCGAGGAGCTGACTCGCACTTCACATATATAAGCTCACATACAGTCAAACTGTTAGAATATACAGTGTAGCTGCACACACGCACAGGTGTGTACAGTTCTTCAGCACAAGATGTAAACTTTCACCAAGGGGCCAATATGTAAAAAAGACTAAGTCCGCTTCTGTGTTCATAACTGGCTAATACTATAGGACAAACATACTTAGTCTTAGATTTCAGACAAAAGCTAAGGATTTATCTGCATCTACCTCTGTGTGTCATACTAACAGAGGAGAGAACATGTAAAAAAACAAAAAAAAAAACAATTTCTACAAATAATCATAATATAACTGTATAAATACAGTAGAGCCAGTCTCTCATTTCACTTGGAACAAAGCTGTGTATGATGACACCTGTATATAACTGTTGTTGTTTGCAGCAGGTTTCTCAAGCATTAGGAAGATAATCATTACAAGTGGACGACCACTTGCTAAAAGTAAAATAATATTGCTAAACGTGTCTTTATGCAAAGACCTTATTAGTAAGATCATTGTGGGACCTAATCACAAGCAAATAGAGACGGGTTTATGCACCACTGATAACGGTCCTGTGTTACAGTTCTTGTTTTCTATTCACGCTACCATAAAACTGCTTATAACTCTTTTTTAGATAAGAACAATAGCACAGATTTTGCAAGCACATTTCCATGTTCAAAGTTTACAAGAGTTATTCATTCTTTCAAAATGCTCTCAACGGACCTTGTACTGTTATATTGTCATTTAGAGTGTCAGGTTCACTCAAATGCATGTAAGGCACTGGGTTTTTATTAAATTTTTTAAGCACTTGGTTAATGTTCTAAGACTGTACGTAAACAATTTTTTTAGGCCCAGTTAGTAACCATGCTTCAGCCCATGAAAAGGCAAATGGAAAGGCCCCAGTGTAATGGGTGTGTTATAGTTTCCGTGTCCGCGAGCCTGCTAGGGTACGCGTCGATCCACATGATGTACATTTCGACAGTGAGCTCTGGGAAGCTGTTAGTGTAAAACTTAAACTGTCAAACAAATTCATGAAGGTGAAGTGAAACTTTAAAAGTCTACCTTGTACAAGCACTTTAACACGAAGAAAAAAAATCTGAATCACTTCTTTCACAAAAGAATCCCCTTTAGGTGATATGTGGATCAAAATAGAGGAAGACCAACATAACTAACTCAGATTTATGAACTTTAAGGGATCAACTTACGTAAAACTAAGTGTGTAAAGATTAGGGAGAAATGGTGTGTTTCTAAGCAGGCAAAATTTAGAAGCTTAAATCACTGCTAAGTGCTGTGCTATACCTTTCCTATCTATATTGCACTTTGCATTGAGTAGGATTCTCATTGCCAGATGTATATAAAAAGTTTAAGAAGCAAAATATTAATAATTTAAAAAAAGGAAAGAAAAAAAAAAAAAGTGTGGATATTACTTACTGGCACTCTGTGAGCTGGTCCAGGCCCTGCTACCAGGGCCTCTACTGCCACTGCAGGAGCTACTGCCTGTGCCTCAGCCTGCTCCAGCAGGCATAGCTGGTGTGTTATGTTGGCCATTTCTTCCTGCAGCTTTTCAGTTTCGTGTGTGATCTCTGCGATTTTCTCAGCAGCAGATGCTGTGAGGAATGCTTCTTTAAGGTCTACCAGGTGAAGGGTCCTCTTCTCTTCCAGTAGCACCAATTTGCGGAGCTCCTCAAACTGACTGTTCACATACTCCTCAAGTTGCTCTGTAGACATCTAAGACATATATACAAATATGTAGAAAGACAGTGAGGGAAACAGTAGAGAGAAATAATGAACTGGGCAAATTTAGGTCACCACAAATTAACCAAAAATAAACCACGATTAACTACTAAACATCAGAATCCTGGGGAAAAAAGCAATTAAAAGAGATGCATCATGTAAGGATCAGATAGGGACTTTATACATTTGCATGTGAATATTATTCCAGTAAGCCTACAGGTCTCTGTCATGCATTAACTAATTAATAGCATGTATCAGATTTCCCCAAAAGCAAACTCCATGCATCCCATCTGCAGATAGAGATCTCAGAGGCTTCTTCTACCACAGCAAGCCATCTGTTTGGCTTTCAAGCCAGCTGAACTGCTCACTGAGATACCTTTTTAATTCCTCTGCCCATTCCCCAATGAGGCTCTCTTTAGCTATGACTCATTACGTTAAAACACCTCAACAAACAAGCTCCTTCCCACAGTCCTTCTCACTGCGCAAAACTCCACCTCCAATGCAGATGCTGTCATGAGGTAAAATAACCCAAAATCCCTTGTCATGATCTCTGCTCCTGAATATAATTGCTTCAATCTATGAACATCAGCTGCTCTGTCTCCCGTTTTCCCTTGAGCAGAACTTCACTCTCTTCCTTTCCATCTATTTAATCTTGTTTCCCCTCAGCCTCCCTCTCTCCAGTGAAGCAAAGAATCATCAGTCTTTACTAAGGTTGGCAGAGCCATGGCCCCTGGGGGCCCAAAGTTTTATTGTGTATTTGCCATTTCTGCACAAGCAATCAGATTCTCCAAATTGCCCATTAAACCGAGCACAAGAAGTAACACTTTTAATTTACTTTCTTTGTATGAGAAGAGAAAAACATGCACATTGCTCATTCTGAATAAGACAGAGGGAGTTAGTTAACATCTAACTGGAAAGCAAAGAGTTGTTTTTTTCTTTTATCTTCACCAAAATCAATTCTCTCAATATATGTCTCACAGATGAAGAACAATAAACTACAACTGTGTTGGACTAGTAACAAGCTCCATTCATTGTCAAGGCAAACTCATATCAAAGCCTGCGAATGTGGAAAGCCTGGAGAGAAAGGACCAGCATGGTCCACATGCATCTTTCTTTGCCTCCTGAATTAATTTATTCTAAAATCCAAAAATTAGTTGCAATGCTGCGTGAAACGTTAATAAAAACAGAATGGAATCGTTTTCAAATAATTTTAAAGTTTACTGAAAATAGTTCCAAGACAACACACCAATGTTGAAACTAAAAAACTATTACTTTTTATAAAAATATAGGACCATTTGAAATTGATCCCAACATGGCAAAAATGTTAGTACAGTGGCTAAAAAAGACTGGAAACTCGAGATGATTGAGAGTGTGTTGTAAATGTGTTTGAGAATTAATCATGCGCAGGGGTTCACAACTGTGTGAGAGAGTACATGGGCAGAATAACCTCTCTCACTGAAAAAGGTCAGCAAAGAAGTGGAGTTCATTATCGGCTATTTATAATTTTAAACATTCAAATCATCTGGAGAAATGTCTGTACACAAGGGACAAAACCAAAACCCAAAAGGCTGTGACCTTCAGGCCATGAAGCTGCACAGTGTTAAAAACAGACATATTTCTACAGCTGAAATCTCTCTGAATAAACCTGAGTGAATAAATGCAAGCTCAAAATCCTACTATGAAAAGAAAAAAATAACAAACAAGATCCAGACACACCACTACCTTTCCTGGGCATAACTTAGGTGAAGTGGAAAGCTGTATGGTTTGACCAATGAAAAACTGAAATTCCTAGAAATCCCGAATGCTGCATTGTACAGACTAAAGAGGACAGGGACCATTTGGCTTGTAATCAACATACAGTTCAAGAGAAGTTATCTGCTCTTGCTTTCTGAGAGATGGTTATGTTTAGTTCCATTGGTAAAATGTGTTGGACAAAGATGTGTGCACTAGTTGCAAGAAATTTGTGGTTAAAGATAGTCACATTTCAAACTATTAGTCTGCCACCACCACCTGCTAGCAAGAATGTACGGAGGAATGTAGGGGGCTGAAAAAACAGATATTAAAATGTATACTAACCAGCTCCCAACACCATTTACCCCAGTGACATCTCAGGAGGGTTTGAAGGTATTTGCAAATAATCCTAACAGACTTCAGGGACTTTATCTTCTTTACTTCTGCTTCTTTTATTTTATGACTTAACAATCTTGTAACTTTTAACTTCAAATATGTAATGCAACAACAAATTAAAACTGTGGTTTCATTTATTTTTACATTGTTTCAGATACACATATCTGCATACATATTTAATGGTCAGAAAATGGCTGGTATTATTTTTACTTATTCAGTCTTTTTGCCACAATGACAATCATTGCGGTCTGTGATCACACTGCTGTTGTGGCTGGTTTGATCCCATGCCAGCGTGGTTTCTAGTTTGTCCTTTTGTGGTCACATAGGTATTAGAGAATGGACCGAAAATAGTTACATCATGAACCATAAAGAACCTTCCTAAAGCAAAAGCTACAATATGAATAGAATTCAAAAAAACAAAACAAAACAAAAAAACAGTGTCCTATCTCTCAACAATCTCTGTCTGTGTCTCTCTAACATATTACATCACTAAAACGCCAAATCTCCAGGATCTTGACAAAGCCCTCTGCTCACTCTCTGGCCTATGTGGCAGATGGAGGCTGTGATCCTGGACAAGTGTTTTTTGTTTTTTGAGGAGCAGGAGCCCATTGCCATTGGACCTTTCACTCAGCAATGGAGTTTCTCTGACAACTTGTCCTGAACGCGAAGGAAGAAGGAATATAAACTCATGCGTGCCAATCTTCATTTGCACTGCTACAAACTAAGGCCACAAAATGAGGCTGCAGGAGAGACAGTGGCACACTGTATACAAGGGCATAGTTGGAATAAAGATACAGGGTGAGCAAGAGAGTGCAGTCAGAGGTGGGACAGCTAGCAAGCTGATTAAGAAAGCTAATTTCTTTTACAAGTAAAAAGGGGGATATTTGTCAAGCAGACAGGGAAAACAAAAGGCTGTGTCAATAATTTTTCTAACATGCTTTGTTATGATTGTGAAAGTTTTCTGATCTGAGAAATTCAGGAATAAACAAACCTTTTCACTAAAAATGCCTCTACTCAAATCATAAGCAACTTTAAACCAAAACAAAAAAGACAAATAAATGTCATGAGAGGGGAAAGGTTGACTGTGAAACTGCAACCTACCATAGGTAATGCTCCATTTTGAAACAGTATGACCAAGATTTATAAAGTTTTTAATTCAATATGACCTGACATAAGTGACAGAGCCCATAAACTCATTGGGAGCTAGTTTACAGAGGTTGAGACAGAAGGCTTTTTCCCCATAGACTTCTATAGGACCGGATGTCTTTTGGCAACCACAGCCATCGCCACCTAGTGGCCTTCAAACAGAATGCAGATTTAAGGCACTTTCCGTGTTAGCTTAATTTTTCTGACTCGTCCATGTTTTATACTGTTTATGATTGAATTATAAAGCTGGCATCCGTGTGTTAATTCACATGACAATAGCACAACAGGATAGCTAATGGAACTGACTTTCTACTATGAGTGAAATTGTGACTGGCTGTGTTATTCATTAGTGTGGAAAAAAAAATGTGAGAAGAAAAACCAAGGCCATTGGAAGGGAAAATAAGAAACTTCTTGTCATGTTGCCATTACTTTGATTAAATATCAGGGCACACTAAAATGGAAACTGAAAGCAGCTCACTATCAGAAGGAGTTTTTAATCTTAACCTTTTCAACCACACAGAAACTTCAGTAAGTCCATCATAACAAATGCATTTTTATAGAACAAAGAATTTAAATTTCTAGTTAACTCCAAAAGACAGTTATGGTGTCTCAGCACAATTATCAAGACATCTAAAAGTAACTGGTTGATCCAAAGGGTCAGAAAAAATGCTGCTGTCTTACTGTTCGACATTTCCCTAAATGTTTTAATTAGAATGATGAGAATGTTTAAGCCTTAGGAATTTTTTTTAAGCAACAGAGTTCAAATGGATATGTTTCTTTGTTCTTCCAAATCACAACAGACTCTACTGCTTATTCACAGCTCTATTTTGTGCAATGCTTTTTTAAAAAGGCCTAAAAAGCATTAATAGAACATTAGGAGAAAATGTATTTGAACTGTTCTTGCCCTTAGCAACAGTGGCCCTGTTCCAAGTGAGCATTACTCTCTCACTCTCCTTTGTCTCTCCCAGAAACCAGATTTTCCAATTTAGCCTCTAACACAACAAAGCAATAGACAGAAAATTGATTTGAGTAACACCAGCTCTACTATATTCAAATAAAACAATATGAAAAAATGGAAGTGGCAGAAGTTATAAAAATGAGACAGGAAGTTTGTTTTTTATAATAGCAGAGTTTCAATATCCAACACCTTTTTATTGGTTTCGAATAAAGCAATGTCAGCCAAGAAACTTTGGGGAAATGATACTGATAAATTCAATTAAAATGCCAAAAATAAAAAGGGGAGTGTTAGCTCTAAAGAGCAATGGGAGAATGGGGTAGGAAGAAAAACAGGAGAAAGAATAGGATAAGGTAGAGAGGGATGAATAAACCTAACAGCAGTAGCCAAGTCTTTTCATGTCCCTCCTGTCTATTCCTCAACCTCAGCTTCCTAAGACAGCTTTAATGTGTCTGCTGCTCTTGTAGATTTTATGAGGCAGGGAAAATGGATGTAGCCACTGCACACACACACACACACACACACAATTGTGACTGGGCTGATACTGCTGTGCTACTAATGGACTCTTCTCACTGTAGCCGAGCAGCTCTGCAGGCTGCATGTGCCCTAGATGGCACCCTGGTTGGCAAAAACAAGTGTAAATAAAACATGAGATGAGGTAAATATGCTGACTACGTACTGTCGTGGTTTGAAGGCCCAGCATGCTTCACATATCATTACCTGCTCTCTAACAATAGGTAACTTTAGGTGACTGGCTGAGTGACAGACAGCCATCTTGACTTTTCGAATTATGTTACGTCTCTGGTCCTCTATTAATATGTATGCAGCTTCATCTCTGTCTTTTGCCTTTTATTCCAGCCCCCTGTGGAGAATTACAATATGAGCTCAGAGATTAAAATCCCCAAGCCTGTGGCAAAGTACATAAGCAGATTAGAATTAATAAGCAAACGCAAGCTAAGGGTTAAATCTTTCATCCACCTCCAACCCCCACACAGACAGCTACTCAGACCTCTTTCTGTCTGAAGTGTTTTAAGATGTCAATACCATGCAATTTAACCTCCTCCAGCTCCTCTTTTTCTTTTCCTGCCATTTTATTCACACACATGCACCCAACTTTTCTCTCCACAAGTAGTCATTCTGACTTGCCTGTCATGCATAATAAGCGATGCTGACATTTGAGAGAGCCGAAAGGACATGCCGACATGCCACATAATGGTCTCTAACACAGTGCCCTATGAGTGAGCAGGTAAGAGGTTTTCAGCAAGCACGCTGCAGATCCACTGTGGAACAGCGCGAGACTAAATGTTCAGGAAGTCCTTGGAGCGGCACTGATATTTTACTATGATAATGGACATAAACTTAGGTGGGGTGCCAGCTGCCAGAAAAAGTGTTCTCTCGCACAGGCCAGTCAAATTAACTTGTTACATTATGCCACTGTGCTTGGGTCACAACTCTGCATGTATTCAGCAATGCTCTTGTGTGCCACCGCTCTCCGATGGGTTCTGACACAGTTATAAAAGCAGAGCATACAGTAGAACAGGGGCTGCAGAGGTGGCTGAAAGAGAGCAGGTGCTGCAGCTTTAAATGGTAAATAGCTGGGACCATTGCTGCACATTCCCTATCCCGTCTTTTATTGTCACACCTCTCACTGCACAACTCCTAAGTCTATGTGGTCAGGTTTTATTTTCAGTGGCAGAACATACCCCCCGCTATGGCATCTGTAATGGAAATACAGCAACTGCTTTCAAGGTTGACTTGTCATGAAAATTCACTTTGAGCAGCTTTTGTTTGGGTTGACATTAAGAGAAAAGGTGACTGTTTATTTTTGGAGGGCAACCTGGAAAACGACTTGATGAAAATGGTAAAGTAAGGTTACAACTGTGGCACGATGATTGAGACAATCTGAGAAGAAGAAACAAATCAATGTCACATAGCATCTCTCAATGCCTACACTGCCAGGTGCTTTTGCAGAAGGCACTACCACCAGTAAGACGCTAGTACACAAAGCCAGCCTCGCTTGTGTGAGTCAGAGGGGCATGTGAGCCATAGGATTTGAGTGGATTTAGCAAGTGAGCAGAAGTGAAATAACACAACAGTCCTGTATAGATACAATTTTGATTAACCAACACTAAAATTCATAATCACTGTTTGAGATGAATGTCAGAGATTGATTGTTTGTATTTTTAATATCCTGTCCACCTTATTTACTTAACTAAGAAGAATAAAAATAAAATGTACATATTCACTGTGTTACAATGTAACACAGTACATTGTTACAGTGTAACAGTGCATTTTACAACATAAGCATGTTCAGTTATTGAATGAATACAAGGATTTTTTTTGTCAGCTTACCAAGTTCAACAAGGGTTTAAAAACAGCTACAAGGCATTCAGTATTCAGCACTTTTTTTTTTTTTTTTTTATCTTATCTTATTTTTTACATGACAATGCCTAGATCACAGTCACTTTGAAAAATACAACCTCTGACTTGGTACAGAAGTGCTGAGTCAAAAAAGCCAAATCAACCGAAGTCTAAAACTGTCATGACTCACTAATCGCACAATGAAGCCACACTTCAAGCAGACTTCTATCTGCAGAAACCTAACACAATAGGGAATATCTGTGGTCTGTGAATGGGACAACACAACACAATACACACAATACTGAATCCCTTTATGACATAATCTGTTTATATTCTAGACTGGTGCGTCTGACACTGCAGTGTCTGTATCAACTCTACTTATAACCGCACATAATAAATTAGAAAAGAGTTATGTCTCATATTTTTGGTTTTTGCCTTGTTAGCACTTCAAATCAGGTTCATTCCAAGCTGCAGAACCTACAAAAACAAACAAGTTGCTCCTATACACATAACCTGTTTGATCGTCCATAGAAGAAAAAAATAAAATAAAATCACATACAAGGCCTTCATATCAGACACGTCCCAACTGGAGCAGCATAAATACACATTTGCATTTAAAATATACAAACGCCCAGTGCCTGCAGCGTCAATTTGTTAGGGTGACTGATGCTGCTTGCCCTAAATACATCCATGGGTATGAATTAAAATTGACCATCATTTTCTTGATGTGGAGTCACCTCTAAGCAAGTGAAAAACCGTCAAGCAACGAGTTAATTGTATAACTACACTGGTTTTTCCCCTTAACTCAAACCTACTGTATGTTATGTGACACTTGCAAACTTAATGTTAACTACATTAGTTGATTAGCTTTCTCTAAAATGTAAGCTTCAGAAATAATCTGCACGTTCAATCAAATCACATGGCACAATCACGATGAAAACCAAGTCATCCCTTGCATGGATATCAAAACCTCCTTTTATTGATGCAAATATATTCTAACTTCCTTTTAATTAGAGCTGATATGAACTCATTAAATAAGAACAGAAGCGTGCACATTTATTTGGAGTGGTTTTCTTTGCTGTGTAACTAATGTCAGGCTTCTGTACACACGAGTTAGCACTCACCTCAGGGTTGGTCCACTTGGTCTTGATCTTCTCAGCCATCTGTTGTGTACAGCCCAGCAGGTCATAACCCTGCCTGCTCTGCACATACAGCAGACAAATAAGCAGTAAACACAACACAGTCGGCTGCTATAAAAAAAAACAACAAAAAAAACCCAGCACATACACTGATATTCTTTCTGTGCAAGTCAAACAATAACACAAACATCCAGCTGGCTGATTATTGGTTCACTTTAATCTTGCAGTCATTTAAGAGCACCACTGACTTTACATTTTAGTTTATAACCCCACACAAAGTCATACTGACAAAAACAGTTACCTTTTTTTGGCAATAAGACAATATTTTGAGGAGATATGAGAATCACAGTCTACAATTTTATATATTTTGACATGCAAAACCTAAGTGTGAAGGTTTCTCCACAAGCATACATCAACACAGGAAGCAGGATTAAAGCTAAGGGACATTTAGACTAAACACTGCAGCCTTAGGCTGTATGTCTGACCCTCTTTGTCTGTCATCAATCCATATGTGGCTGTAAAAGTAAGTCAGTTAAGTGTGGTGCTCTATTTTTGTTTGTACCACCAAAGGGCAAAGACAACACTACTGTTCTACATAGTTAAATTTCACTGACTTTGTGTGACCATTTTCAAATAAGGCTCTTGCTGAGACTTTCTAGATCAGTTTATTTCACTCCTTACAAACAAAAACCTTGGCTGCTCATAACATAATTCAGAACTAAACCCTTGTTTCTGATCATATCACACCCCTGCTAAAGGGTCCTCTGTGCAACAGCACAGCCCGAATGTGATCAGTGTGCTGAACATCTGACCTGAAATGGCACTGTAATCATCAGAAACACCATCTCTGCATAAGTGAGCCCACATTTGATGGACCTTTTCACAAATCCAACACATTAACATGTCTTATTGGACCAAATGCAGTGCTTCACTAAACAACTTGTGACTCAGTGGCACTATTTAATATGCCTGAAGAGAAAATGCCATCTGGGAAAATGAAGCAAGGGTGAAGCCATAGTTGGCACTGAGCCAAAGGGATGGGGGGTGGGGGGGTAGGGTGGGAGTATATTCATAATGTTTTATTTCTATTTCACAGCTTTCAGTGAAATTCAAGTGGCTGTAAGAATCAATTTATTGCTGAAGAACTGGGGGTTATCATGAGACATTGTTATGTTTAAAATATAATACAGAGCCCTCTCAAGTCAACTTGAAGACTACAAACATTGGCATACCAGCTAATCCAAAATTAGAAATGCAAACAAGACAGGTGACACTCTGAATAAATTATGTTCCAGAGCTGATCACTATATATATA
>JASGAU010364821.1:0-10032 GCA_030220045.1 Australoheros facetus
AGAAACTCATCCTCTTAAACTGGAAGTCTGCTAATGCACCCTGCTTTACATCCTGGCTTAAGGAGATGGTGTCCATACTACAAATGGAAAGGCTGCGAATAAATTATAATAACACATCTGGGAGATTTGATAAAACTTGGAGACATTTTCTGATACAATGTGGCATAATCAGTAACACGTAGGGGCTCAAATCTATAGCAGTTTTTGCCACCGATGTCCTATGGGAAAGATTCATCATTTGATTACTTGTGCTGACAGCCTTTTTTTCCTTTTTTTTTTCTTTTATTTCTTTCTTTGTTTGTCTTGTTTATATGCTTTTTTTTCTTTTTCTTTTGTGTTATATATTTTTGTTTTGTTTTTTCATCGCACTGGTTGTAAAGTTATGTTTTTGTTAAATGAAAAGTTGTAAATAAAGTATTAAAAAAAAAAAAAGTACATTTCAGTGAATGTATCAAACCTGTAGTATTTGTATCTCACATGTTAAAATGGAAAATGGCTAAAGAAACTAAGCTGGCATTAGCCAAGTATCAATAATTTGTTTTTAAACCAGTTTTGTTTCTGAATGTCAAAAAGTTTGCACTATAGGGAGCATGGCCACTTTGATGGCTAGATGCCACCACTGGCAGCTGTAGCTGCTAGCTGTCTGCTAGACTTCATGTCTCCCAGTTCAAGTCACTGAACTAGACCTCTCAACCATGATTGTAGTGTTTGTGTATTTTGGCTTGAGTTGTGGTTAACTCTACAAACAGCCTGTCCAAAAAGTCTGCTGTGGCTTCGGTGAATAAAATTCTAGCAGGTTATTTTTGTGTTAGTTGACTGTCATTGTGTATTGCTTCTATATAAATAAAAGTGAACTAAATGGAACTACAATGTTGCTTAGCACTCCCCATCTCTATGTGCAATGTACACATACAGTTTATGGATGCAACTTGCTAACCAAGATTTTTAGCAGTCCACCCTCATGTCTAAATATGGTCTAAGTACGGCTCTAAACAACCAACATGGTGACGGCTAAAATGCTAAAGTTAAGGCTTCAAAACAGGACTTCACAAATCAGTAAGACATCTTGCTGTGGCTATGTCTATTTTTATCTAGAGTTTAAGGTTATAAAACATTAATAAATAGCCATAATTCCCAATCCTAAAAATACAAATCAAGATGATGAAAAAGTATAATAAAACTGATTAAAGTGATCAGAAAGTCTTTCCAGAGCTATGGTCTGTGAGATGTCAAAGATGCACTGTAGGAGTCAGTAAAATTTCAATGTAAGGATAACAAGATGTAAGCCATATGAATTGCTTTTTACACATTCACAAAAGAAATATCTGACAAAATCCCAAAATACAGCATTGCAATGACTGGAAGGAGAGACACTGCTGAAACACACACCAGTTTAGATTGAAGCTTTGAGTGCTAATCCTTCAGCTTAACAGCCTTTCTTCTGTATAAATACATCATCCTGCTGAAATTATTCATGTCAGTGATGCATGACTCGCCTCAAAGTTCTGCTCTATGAGGTTCCCTCCTTTGCTCAGACTCTCCATGATGGCTTTGTTCCTCAAGATGTCCTCCTCGCTCAGATGCTCTCTCCTCTTCCTGGACTCGAGCACCAGGCCGTTCACAGAGTAGAAATCTGCCAGAAAGTTTCCCACGCGCTCCTGGAGATTTAAAGAAAAACAGATAAGTCCCCCTCACCACTGACTCACCAATTTCCCTTTCAAACACATGTCAAAAGGACAAAGGATTGAGAGGGCAGAAAGCAATACCCTCAATATCTCGTTCACTACCTCCACACCACCAGCCCTGTCTGTGTTGTTTTTAACCCCAGCCTATCACCTGTGGTTATTTCCTGGGGTTATCACTGCTGCTCCTCTGATTTATTTACCGTCTTTCCTTCCTAGTGTGGGGATTACAGCAGGAAATATGATCGGGAGGGAGGGGGTTTTACATCACACAAAAGTCATATTATAACAGAAAATAAACTACGAATCATTTTAAAAAGTTGTATTTGCCAATTTGTAACTACTCTTGCATGTTTTTCTTAATTATTGTGCATAATATATAATGTATCCTTTTTTATGTAGCTGTTTGTCTCAGTTTTTGTGTATGTTTCTTTGTACACAGGTCTATCTTAAAAGAGATACCAATCTCAGTGAGACTACCTGTTTAAATAAAGGATTTAATAATAATAAATAATAGTAAAAGGCCAAAATATGGAGATGGCAAGAAAACACTGCCTTACTAAGCCTTACTAATAAGACATAATGGTATAGTGCTATTATCTGGCATAACTGATTTTATAGTAATGTGAAAGTAAAACTATGATTAATACAGCTCTGTTTCTGTTTCCTACACATAATCAGATGCCTGCTTAAATGTAAACTGATCTAAGAGCACAGCTGGTCCTGCAAAGATATCAATATTAGCAGATATAATTATGTACGTATTATGTACTTATTTGCACTTATTATTATGTACTGGATTCATAAGTAACTATAAGTTATTAATTAAATAACTAGAAGTTATTTATGAGTCCAGTACATGATATTAAGTGTAAATAATAATAAGTGTTAGCGAAATCTGTTTTTCTTTCAGACACATGAAACAAAATCAGTCGATATTTCAGATTTCTAAATCACCAAATATTTGTATCGATCTTAAAAATCTTATATTAATTGTGCTCTAGATCCAACTTTTTTAAAAGGTTGTTGATGGTGTTTTCAGGTCAGTTCTTCAATTCATTTGAAGAAAACCCACTAAGAAACATCAAATATTGCATTTAGTGACACATTACACACTGATACATCTGTGCAATGAACCAGAAGTAAAGTTTAATTTCAGCTTCTTTCCCATTTGCCAAGAATTGACTATGGTTTTTATGACTATGTCAACCAGAACAGAATTTCTAAAAGCTGAGATAATGAGAGTAATAATACTACATTATGAGAAATGACACCCACGGTCTTGTCTTCTCTGAACAGCCAACCAGTCTGCGCCCTGGAGAACGTGATGGACTTGGTGGATAGCGTGGCGGAGTATACGTCGCTGCTCATCAGAATGTCCACTTCTTCTTCTGTCTCCATCTCTGACTCCTGACAATGTAAAAGAATAAAATAAATACAGCTCCACATTATGAATCATGCATAGTATAGCACAGAACAGGCCCACTGAAAAAGAGATGTAAATTTGAGCATCCCGTTCTCTCTCTCATATATATATATATATATATATATATAGCACGTGTGCAAACTTTTGACTGGTACTGTATATTTTATTATAACATATCACAATGCTGTCAGGGAATAGACCACTTCAAATTGAATGGTCTTTAATGTAGAATCACAAACTTGCATTTTCCAACCCACTGACAAGGCTTTGAGCATGGCTAAAATGCCACTTTGTTCTCCCTTCCAACAATAACTTAATAATGTGAGCTGTAATAGACATCACAAATTGTATATCCACTACAGTTTCACACCTCATGGTGTATCCGCTGGTAGACTTTCTGTTCATTATCCAGCACAACAAAAGACTCGGAGGGAACAGCATTGCCATTGAAGATGAAACTGAGGTCACCACGTTGGCATTTCATGTCAGTGAAGTCTATCAGTGTTGTATCCAATCTGCGAAAACACATTATGAACATAAATAAAGGAGACAAAAAAGGCAAATGAGCACGAGAAAGGCAACAAACAAGCTTAAGTTAAGTTGATTTTTGGCCACGTTCAGTTCAATAGCACAACGGTGTCAAAACTGTGAGCGAAAACAAAACTGTGCTGGACTTGAAACACACTTGAAAGGTCAGAGACAATGTGTATGGTAATCACTGCCATGGGAGTCCAACAGCACTTTTCAAAATTTTCTTTGTGTTGTCAGAGTGGGTAGTCCTGAAATAAAGCATGACAGCAAAGAGAATAAGTGAGCTGCTTCTGAAGACCAGGCACAAAGTGGTAGGTGCTATGGGTAGGTATGATAGGCCTGACACACCGTGGAGCTAGAATGTAAATGAACTTGCTGTGACAGTTTTTTTTTTTCCTTTCACCCACTCCGTCTCTCACGCTCCCTTTTTTGCTCCCTACAACTTCGCCATAATAAGAGGGCATTTTGAATACCAAATTAGACAGCCAGGAGCAGTTTCACAGAATAATGACAAGCTCCACATCAATTTTACCTCACAAGGAAGAGCACACACGCATGCACGCACGCACACTTTTATGAACTCAATTTATTCCTCAAATAGATTTTGCGGATATAAACCCAAATGCAGAGGCGTCCGTTTATGTGCATGATAAAGGGGTGGCATGGTTTGTCATACATATAAGAATATATGTGCATATGCTGTATGTGTGGAAGCTAATCCTCAAGGATGCATAGTGTTAGAGTTTTCCCTGAAAGGCAATGAAGCACAGCGACATATATTCCTACTGTAGATTCACTGTTGACACTGTGTGTCAGCATGTGGCAGGCTGTGACGAATTTCTGCTGATGCTCTTTGTAAGCGAGCTAGTCAGCACGGCAGAGTGTACAGTAACTTCATCTATGAGACTGTGATTTAAAGTGAAACACAGAAGGAACAGTTTTGCGCGCAGAGGCATCGCTGTTCGGCTTCCTCATACTGCAGGCACTGATTTCACACTCTAGTTAACAAAACAGAGAAATGGGAAGCACCGAAGAGAAAGAAGAGAGGCTGCTGTGTACAACACACCAATTACAAATAAATCAGTAAGCCTTGAAAGCAACAAAGTGCACAAACATCAGGCTTTCACTGGGAATTGTTTAATAAGACAGGGTTTGCATAGGTTGCTCTTCTTGTTTACTTTAACGGGCAGCTTTAGAAGTGACTGTCTTAGTCTTTAAATGTCAAAATTTTATTTAAATGAAAAACATCTGTTGACAGGACTTGCCTGATGTTGATGCCTTGTTTGTAGATCTTGCAGGCATCTGAAGGCAGGATTCTGGAGAGCAAAGGCACTGCAACATGAAACGATATAGTAAGGGTGTGTAAAAATGTGTAAATTTAGAAAGCGCACTCAAAAAATAAAAACACTACTGACTTCAAAGCTTTGGTGGCATATAAACCTGGAAACTAGAGTGCCATATACCAGAAGTAGTTCAGCACGTAAATATTTAATAACTCACAGTCCCTACCAGATTAAATAACTGAAGGAATGATACTCTACTCGCTGTTTTGGAGGTGTCATTTAATAGTTCTGCATTTAAAGAAAGAAAAAAAACTATCTGGAAATAAAGAAGCTCTCCATGTCCATCTGATATAAGACTGTATTCATGTAAACCTGGCTCTTCTCTGACATATAAATATTATAAATATAATTTTCCCCTTGACTTTCAACTTTACACCATCTCCACTTACAAAATACATCCTTATGCAACAATTTTACATTTGTTACTATCATGTGTGCATTACATAACCATGTTCACGTTGTCAATAATTCACAAAGATACAGTGAGCACGCAGAAATCCGCTCAGGCCTACAGTCCTCGGTTTGGTCTTTTGCAAGCTAAGTAAATGCTGATGCCTGAGTTCTAGCGAACACATTTTGCCTATTGCCACACACTGTGCTCCATCTGTGAGGTCTGGCATTACGGTGTTTTACCAGATGAAGTGCTGAGTACACATATGAGATCGTTAAAGGTGAGACAGCCGCATTAAAGGATGGCGTATCAGCTCGTGTCAAGCAGGAGGAGTTATTTTCAGTCTGAGGTCACTCAAGGTCCCTCATAATACAAGATAATCAATCAGTAACCATGTGAACACCGACTGAATCCATCACATTTTTTTTTCTCCAACTCCTTAATGTTGGTTTTTCAGAATGCTGAGACACGTGGTTAGTTTCCATAATGGATGATATTCAAGAAACCATCAGCAGACAGAAATCTGGAATTTGACTCACCCCAACTTTGGAAGTCCCAGTGAAGCTCCAAATAAAAGTCTCCAAGCTGAACAAAGATAAAGAAATATCAATAAGTAAAGCTACTTGTGTGCGCTACTGATTATTATTCCACAAATCTGTTGAAAAGGCCAAAACCAACAATGTCTTAGTCTGTCTCTCAAGTCTGTGCCTCTTACCCTAAATCACATATTACAATGAAGATGCAAGTCAAACACAAAAATACAATCCTGTTGAAAAGAAAAAAAAAATCTGGGTAATAACTTTACTAATGGCATTGATAATGAAGTAACAATTCACCCACCTACTGGTATGCTTTTAATAGTAACAGAGCTCTATGCAACAGAAAAGTAAGTAAAACCACCCAATATTTGCACATGGGATCAATTTTATTTCAACTTCTGATTAGATTTTAGGAGTAGTGAGCAAGCTTTTCACTACACATGAACTTGAATCTAGCTCAGCTTCTGTGTCTTTCCATTGCAAATCCCACCTCAGTACAGTCCAATTATTTTTGTAAGGCTTGGATCACCATTCACGACTGGTGGTCTCAATCCATACGTCAGTAATGATGTCAGGCTGACTGAGGATCACCACTTCCCAGAGCTTTATAATCTCTTAGAGATGATGACACAGAGAAATTACCTGTCTCATCATGTCAGGGAAAATACAGGCTTCAGGGGCCTGTCAAGTACTTGAGACACTAAAACTTTTACAGTGAGGCAGAAGGTCAGGTAATGTGGTACAACCTCTTTAAACACGATAAGACTTTTATTTGCTTAAATAAAAGTTCTTGACTCCCTTGGCATTATTGCACAGGTGACCTCGATGCTAAAATCTCCAAATGAGTAATGCCTACAGTTTGGCTCCATAACTTAATGTTTAGCAACAACAAATTTTGAAGAGATTCTCATGCAGTAACTCTAATAAACATGCATGTCACCCTGTGTATGTCTAAATATTTAGAGCATGTATTTAAATATGACTTAAAAGGCACAAAGGGATAAATTCAACCTGAGCAACATGTCTGCAAGTAGCTATGTGTTTACAGTGTGTACAGATGATTTCGTACCAGACACATGAGCATTATGAGCCTTCAATTACCATTAAGATCTTCCACTCTCACCGTTTGATAATATGTCTGTATTTGTCCCTCCTGGCTCTGCTATGTAATGACAGTAATTTGTGAATGACAAACTTGACTGAGGTCTAAGGATGTGCTTGCAAAATAGAGGGATGGATGAAGATCCAGATGGAAACAAAACAAAACAAACAAACAAAAACAAAAAAACAGGACAGAATTAAATGAGAGCATACAGAGGTAAAAAGATCTGATGACCATAAAACCAGATGCGTCATTAAAAGGTCAGGAGCAGCAAGGACTATCAGAGACATTATAGAAGAGAGAAATGGTATTCAAAGAATGCTGAACAGAAATGAATAGGACAAATCTGTAACAGCAAAGACACAAACCAGAAAAAAAATAGCCAATCCTGTGGTTTAAAAGACACATATGCAAAGGAGAGATTCACTACATTTCAGTTGTGTGGTGGCAGGCATATCTACTCACTACCATAAAAAAAGATGGCAGTTAATATTTTTATTGGTTTACTGAATTAATTAGCATTGCATTAGTGCTCTGGTAAAAGTCGTTGATGGTGTCTGCAGTCTGGATTGAGACATTAATGAAGCCATACAAGTATAACTTGAAGGGGAAAGGGCTTTTTAAAACCTTAATTTGGGCAAATGTCTTTTTTTATGTCCCATTGAGCATTTAAATTAAACTTGTGGTTCTATCCTAAATCATTTACAGTAAGGGGTTCAAAATAAAGGCCCAAGAAACTGCCTTGAAGCATTACCAAGATGGCTGTGGAGTGGCCAAACTGGCTTTTAGAAGCACTTTAGGACTACGTTACCTCTTTGAGGGCTTTCAGCAGTTTGGGCCTTTTGTCCTCCACGCTCTCCCTGGACTGTTGCTTCAGTTTCCTCAGCAGCGCTGTAACTGAGAGAGGATGAAGAGAGATAAGAAAAAAAAAAAAAACGGTGGGAAAAGTGCCTCAAGTTTTTTTTCCACACAAAATAATATTTAAAAGTTTATTGGACGACATGTAATTTTTCCCACAAACACTGAACATTTTTTAATAGTCCTCTGTTCTACTGGCTCTGATCCCGCCGCTTAACTTCATCTACTCAGTAGAATATTTATTAACTATATTAAAAAACTAATTTCAACACCATGTTTTGGCAAATTTGAATATTTTCTCCACATGCCCTGAAAAACAGCTTGTCCTTAATCATGATTACTTGAACATCTCTCAAAGGGTGCTATGCTCCACTTCCATATGGGCATCTTTCGAGAGCGCCTGCAGTCTGAGTGCCTTGCAGAACATTCTCAGTTTTTTTTATTAGCATACAGGTGGTGATGGGAATGACAGTAACTGTGCTTCATTCAGCCATCAAAGCTAAATTCATACTAAAATGTCAGTTTTTATGCTGCATTACTGTATCACCACAGAGGACAGCGAATGAGATTCTGCACCCACGGCATAGCACAAGGTAGTCTTGGATTGTTGTTAAGGTTAAAGTTTACAGGAGGCTGTTTATAGGAGGCTGTCAGCTTGATGGTTTCTCTATGCAAATCTTGTCAACAATGAAAAATGCTAAAGGCTACAGCAATTTTTACTCAGATTTACCAACTTCCTGGAGCCAAATGGGACACTCCCAGCACCATCCCTGGTATACAGCCTGCAGGGATCAAACGGTTCCAGGAAGTTCAAAGGCAGCAGCAATGGCAGATATGGAGCTGCCTGTAAATGAGCTACTCTTTTTAACCTCCTTAATGAACTAGTGGGGNCTCACAGGGGACTTTTAGCCATGATGGGTCACATTAACAAGCATTCACAGCTCTGGCTGCAACAGACTTGACTGTTTATGCAAAAGAAAATTGTTCCACACCAAGCATTTATTTAGATGTTATATGATGCTTATTAGGGAGTGGGACCATCAGTTGCTCACTGACATTACTGTGGTGCTTTGATGAAGCCAAGAAGGGAATAAATGACAACATAACTATTCCAGTGATTAAGTCATGGAAGAAAATGTTTGGCCTCCGAGAACCCGATCGTCCTACATTTTAATAGGACTAAAAGCAGCAGTGCGCATATGGCATAATCATTAGCCTGACTACCTCCTGCGCACTCCTCTATGTCCACGTGGCGAGTCAACTAACCCATACACAAACATGTTGTTCATATTGTCCAACTGGTGCTCCCCATGCAGCAGCACAGAGGGGGCAGAGGGCTCAACAGTAAAACTAGGCCAAATGAGACGATAGGCACGCACATGCACCAACCGACACAGACAGCTACAGGATGAGGGTGTCTTTGTGGCCTGGCTGCCTAATGAGTGTAGACAAGTTCTGGATGGGGCTCCTCCTGATCCTCACCGCCTCTCAGCAGGACAAGGAAGGGAGTAAAATCTCACCATCTGGCCACAGACCACCCAGCCAACACAGACTGAGAAACCGATGCGGACCGCTTCAACACTAAACCAAACTGACTCTCCATGCTGCCACTAATTCTCAGAGATACTGATCAGGGCACTTTCCTAGCACTAATTAGCTGAGTGATCTCAGCAGTTTCACTGCCGCACACTAATAAAAAGAGACAGAGTCAAGACAATTTTGCCTTTACATCACCGCAAACTGCTGCTATTTAACAAGTGATGCACGTGGATGACTGCTGCTGGCAGGTCTCCAAGAATGTGGGAAAAGTTCAAACTGACACAGGCCAGAATATTAAATGGATGCATAAACTTGCTGAGGTCAATTAATTTTGCAAACTAACTCAAACGGCCCAGTTAACGAAAGATGACACATCACATGTTGGGGGCTTTGATTCAATCTAGTTTTATTTAAACAGCTCTGAATCATATTAGGGCAATTTAATCTTTATACATAATAAATAATTACAAGCTGAAACAGAGCTCACTTGTGCTTTATCACTGGAGAAGCTAGAGCCTGTGCAGACATACAGGGGTTGGACAATGAAACTGAAACACCTGGTTTTAGACCACAATAATTTATTAGTATGGTGTAGGGCCTCCTTTTGCGGCCAATACAGCG
>JASGAU010364824.1:0-19467 GCA_030220045.1 Australoheros facetus
TATAAATATAAAACAATCCAAAACAGTTTATAAAAACATACAAATAGAAGATATGATAATTTATAATAACAGAATGGAATTGATACGATAATTCCAACAGCCACCAGCTTCCTGGAAAAGCCGACTTCAACCCTTACTTTCTCCTGAGATCCCCATTCACGATCCAATCCCGTTTTCACTGTAAATAAAACTTACAGTTTCATTTCAGCGATTGTCCGTGTCCACTCCTTCCCCACGCCGTGACGGTTTCTGCCACGTTGGTGCGGGCCATTCAGTTCCTGTACAACCGCAGCAAGAGCTTGGTCTGTATAGCCAGCAATAAGTCAATAAGACTCATTTCCTGTGGGTGTTGGACTTCGCCAGGGCTGCCCTTTGTCACAGATTCTGTTTCTGGCAGAATTTCTAGGTGCAGCCAAGCGGGGGAAGGCTTGGTGGCCTCAGAATCTCATCTCTGCTTTTTGTGGATGATGTGGTCCTGTTGGCTTCATCAGGCATGGCCTCCAGCTTGCAGTGGAGTGATTCGGAGCAGAGTGTGAAGTGGGTGGCACCCTACCCTCACCTATCCTTGCTTTGGGTAGTGCCAGAAAGAATGAGATCACGAATACAAGCTGCAGGGTGGCTGGCCTCTCCCTTAGAGATAGGGTGAGGAGGGCAGCCATTTGGGGGGGACTCACATTAGAGCCACTGCTCCTCCACATCGGAGCCAGTTGAGGTGGCACCTCTTGGGTGAGGTGTTCTGGGCATGTCCTACCTGGAGACCCAGACCCAGGTAACACTGGAGAGATGGGGTCCCCCCGGATGAGCTGTTAGACGTGGCTTGGGACAGGGAGGTCTGGGCTTCTCTGCATAAGCTGCTGCTGTCGCGATGCAGCCCTGCATAAGTGGAAGAAGATGGATGGATGGATGGATGGATTTACTGACTATATTATGCTGCTGTCACAAATCAGTTGTTTCAAAAGTGAGTTGTCTGAACTGTTAAAGTGGTTTCACTTCAAGTTTCTTCCCAAAAACCCTTTTAAATCACATAATCGTTGTATCATAAACACTGTAAAGTATTGTGCCAATAATATTAACTGTTTAAATGAGCAGTTAAGATGTCCTCTAGATTTAATTTGAACAAAGCTTTCAAGGAAAAACACAACATCTTGTACTGTTTCATTTGGCAATTTCTCAAATATGCTTGTCCCAGTCAGAGTTTATGAAAATATCAGCTGCACGAGTTGATTAGGCCAGAAGGGGGGCCTTGGGACAACAATGTGGGCTCTGATTAGCAGTGCCATTAGTGCCAAGTGAAAATCTTGATGTTACAAACACGAAGTGGATTCTTTATCTTGGGATGCTGAATAGCTACAGCCACTCTTCCAGCAATGGACCTGGTTTCCTGATAAGAAATCATACTACATCCAGAGTATTCAAACAAAAACACTAACAATTAACTTGTAATAACCAGAGGAACATTTTATACTTTGCTACAAACAAATCTCCAAGTTCAGTCTGAGCTCTCATCAAGTAGTGGTGATTCTTTTTATGTTTAACAACTATGTACATTAACAGTGGTGGATGCCATTCATGTTGAGCTATATAAAAAGGAATCAGTCAAAAAAGTAAACTTAAATTTATTCTTAAGGGTTTGTGCAGTTTGTGCAGTAATTTCAGTGTTTCTACTCCTGGTCTATCTTCTACTCATGCTGGGTTTCATAGTTTGTCTAACACTGCAGTTCCTCAGATGTCCACTTGGAGCTGTCTCAAAAAGTGAATGGACTAGTTTTTATATAGCACTTTTGTACTCTAGCTGAGTACTCGAAGTGCTTTATACAAAACGTTTGCATTTTCCCATTCACACACACATTCATACAAGAACTATTTTGAAGTGCTACCTATCTAACATTCACATTCATAATGTGATGTTGCATCAGAGAGCAACTTGGGGTTCAGTATCTTGCCCAAGGATACTTTGTCATGCAGACTAAAGAAGACAGGAATCAAACCACAAAACCTTCCAATTAGCAGATGACCTGCTCTACCACCTGAACCAGAGCCACCCCTCTGAGTCTGTCCTAAGTCTTCCATGATAAATGTCCATTTTCACATCAGTAATAAACATGTTTACAGTCTTCAGGAGACTACGTGGTTTTACTTCTCTTAGATTTGACAGCCGCCTTTGACACTGTGGATCATAGTATTTTAATTTCTCGTTTAGAGCAGCATGTGGGTTTCCAAGGCACTGTCTTAGAGTGGCTTAGGTCATATTTGGCTGATAGGTCCTTTTATGTTAACCTAGGCGATGTTAGATCATCCCCTGCTCCTTTATCGTGTGGGGTCTCACAGGGTTCGATACTTGGACCTCTGTTGTTTTCTTTATATCTACTCCCCCTCGGTTCCATCCTTAGAAGGCATAAAATTGCTTTACATTGCTATGCGGGTGATACACAGATTTATATGCCCCTACTGTAAATCGTAAGGAAGCCAACTCTATACAGATTTTAATTAAGTGTCTTGATGAAATTAAATCTTGGATGGCTCTAAACTTTCTGAATTTTTTAATGACAAAAAGAAGGGGGTGATGGTTTTTGGCCCTGGTACCACTGGTGGATTTCCTCCTGTGGACCTGTGTCCATTATAACAGTATGTAAAGCCGTCTGTCACAAATTTGGTTTTTATGATGGATGAGAGTTCTAAGTTGGAGGGCCAGATCAGTGCAGTGGTGAGATCTAATTTCTTTCACTTGAGGCAGCTGGCGAAGATAAAAAATATTTTATCAAAAAAACACTTTGAAGTAGTGATCCATGCCTTAATCACAGCTAGGCTGGATTACTGTAACGCTTTGTATGTTGGTGTTAGCCAGTCTTCCCTATCTCGTCTACAGCTGGTTCAAAATGTTGCTGCGCGGCTCTTGACGGGATCACGGAAGAGGGAGCATATTACTCCTGTTTTATCCTCACTGTACTGGCTGCCCATCCATTTTAGAGTCCATTTTAAAATTATTTTATTTGTTTTTAAGTCATTACATGACTTTGCCCCACCTTAGCTTTCCGAGTTGCTGCACTTACTGTACATACTCCTTCCCGGTCACTCAGATCAGCTGAACAACTGCACCTTGATGTGCCGAGGACACAGCCGAGGCTCAGAGGAGACAGAGCCTTTGCTGTGGCAGCTCCTAAAGTCTGGAATTCACTGCCATTGGGCATTAAACAGGCCTCGTCATTGGCCAATTTTAAATCTGCTCTTAAGACATATCTTTTTCATTTGGCCTTTGACTAGTATGAGCTGCTGTTTTGTTTTTATTTTATTTATTTATTTTTTAGGATAAACTGTGTATTTTATTGTTTTTATTTATTTATTTTATTCTATTTATGTATACATTTATTTATTTATATTTAATTACCTTTTTAAATTTTATCTTCTCTTGTCCTGATATACTTTATGTACAGCACTTTAGTCAGTGGTTGCTGTTTTTAAAGTGCTTTATAAATAAACTTGGCTTGCCTTGGCTTCTACAAAAAATTAACCCTTTTAATTCAACTCTTTTATTATTCAGTTACTAAGAACTAATTTGCAGGTA
Organism: Australoheros facetus; assembly: GCA_030220045.1. Lineage (NCBI taxonomy): Eukaryota > Metazoa > Chordata > Actinopteri > Cichliformes > Cichlidae > Australoheros > Australoheros facetus. The sequence continues at coordinate 3,563 of JASGAU010364824.1, forward strand.
CTTGGCTCTGTAAATTACACCCATATAGTTTTGAATACAGGTTGTCAGCTGAAAACTTAGCACTCTGACCCATTGTTTAAATAAAGCCAGTTTCAGCTCCAAAATGAGAGTTTGGCAAAATGAGAATCCAGAAAAAGGTGGGCGATGCCATGACGACTGTGTCCACATCTTATATACAGTCTGTGCTTGTGACTTTGTGGTGCCCTATTTCTCTGGTGTGAGTGACAAAACAATTCACCAACTACTCCAGCTTCCAAATATTGACCTTTTTGTCCTTTAACTGTGAGAAAAAGATTAATGTTGTGCATATGGACATGAATTAGTAAAAATTAAAAAATTGTATGCAAGGACATGAAAATAATGGTGTGGAATTTGTTATCAGAAACAAATCAGGAGATTACAGGTAATGACTATTTCAATATGTGCCACGACACTGTGTTGTCTCAAAATGTGGCGCAAGGGACAAGAGATAAAGATGCTGTGCAGTTCCACATGACGTGGGACACATGGTCACACTAAAGCCCTATTTACACAACACCGTTTCAACATGAAAATGGCACAGTTTTTATGTGTTTCGGCCTCCCATTTACATGAGGACGGAGTGAAAACAATCCTCTTTGGAAACGGGCTCCAGAGTGAAGCGTTTCTGAAGCGCTCCGGCCTCTGCTTTTTGGAAACAGGGGCACTCACACATGCACACTATGGCTGATGGGGGCACTCACACATGTGCACTATGGTTTCAGCTCCTATAGCCACACCGCCAACTCGTAGCCTGGCAATAGGAACTACAGCGTTTTTGCGTTTCCATGTAAATGGAGATCGTTTCTGAAACGTCTCCATGTAAACGCATCACTTTTCAGAAACAACAATAGCAAAACAACACCATTTCCCCTAGAAACATTATTGTGTAAACGGGGCCTAACTGTAACCTTTGCAAAGCCTTCAGATTAGGGCCTTTATACTGTATGTGAATGGATGCATGCTCATAGATGTGACAAGCACAGAGACATAAAAGTGATTCCTCTTGCAGCTGAGCAGCTTGTCTGTGTTTAATCACTGCAATGACCCAGAAAAAAATTCATGGACAAAGTGTCTGTTTGTGGTGTAAGTCTTCTTCTCGGGTGGTATGAGCAGGTCATGTAAATGTCCCGCATTTGCATATCAATTCAGCCAAGAACTCATTTACCTCCTTTCCCACTTCTTCCAGTTGATTATGTACTGCTCTCACTTCAGCAGACAGGCCTAATTTTCTTCCTTTCACAGGCAATTGAGGGAGTATTTGTTTAGTCTTTGCAGAAAGAGGCTCTTCATTGCTCTCTGCTGCATCAAAGTCTTGTGCATCTCAACATCTGGTGACAGTGGCAGTGAGTCATATTACCCCTAAGCACTGGACACATGGAAGGTCTTGTTTCCTCCAACACCAGGGCCAATGAGGAGCCTTTTGAAGTGCAGCAGAGGAAAAGCCTTTAAAAATCATTGCTTTATGCTAAAGGCCCCTAAATGGTGTGATGGGCAAGCGGTGATCGTCTGCTCTGGTATGAAGCTTGGAGCAAGGCATCAATAAACAATGAGAGCTGGATGTGAAGAGCGGCTGGAGGAGCTCTCTTCATTAGCTGTCGCAGCAGCAGCCTCCTCTTCCCTCTTTTATCTCAGATGAGTCACTCTCCATCTCTGGGTGTTTCAATCCAACGGGTCGGCCCAAGTCATCCTAACTCCCAACCCCCGCTCCCTCCTGCCTTTCATGTTTTAAATCCACACTCTTGTTCTCCATGTGCCACCTCCAGTCATTCTCTGGCTTTTTTCAACGAATACTCCCTTCCAATTAACACCCTTCTTCTTCTTCTTCTTCTTCTTCTTCTTCTTCTTCTTCTTCTTCTTCTTTTTCTTCTCTGGGCTTTGGCACAAAATCAAATGAGCAAAAAGTGTGTGAGATTAAATCCAAATGTGTCTAGCATAATATCCCAGACACATGAGAGCCAAGTGGAGATGACCTGCTAGAGCCAATTAACAGCCAGTCATCTCCCTTGATGTGCACTACCACTGATATGCCATCTTACCTTCAGGCTGTGTGATATTGGTTGTTTGATGGGACAAGTGAGCTGATCCTGATCGTCTTTGTCATGTTGGAGGTAAAATGTGATGTGTTATAGTGAGCCAAGCAGATTTTTTTTTCCATAGTAAAGGGTCCATGTAGGCCTTTTTTTAAATCTTTTTGTCATCCTTTGCTTGTTTTTCTCATATCGTGAGCATGCAATATAATTCATTCCCGTCCTAAGAAAAGGTTGTGCTATCAAATCTAAACTCTATGCCATTAGATTCATGCCATTATCTAAAAGTGGCCCTGACAAATTGAACTGCTCTTGCTCTGAACTGATTCTGGCTGTCTTAGGTTTGTCTTGCAGATGATTTACAAATGAAGCCTTCTGTCCTCAGTCATGAGTCCAAATGCTTTTGCACTCTCTGACATGTCTTAAGCAGAATTGGGATCACTACTCAAAATAAGTAATGTATTTTTCATGGCTTATAAAAAACAAAAAAAAACAATGAATTCCTTTATCCTTGCTGTAGGCTATAATCGATTAAACTACACATAGCATTATGTTTGCATTATTCCCCAGCATAGCCTGTGTAATTGTTGGTTAACAATCTTACACTATACTTTTCATATGTCCATCTGTGTCTGCAAATTCACACACACACACATGAGGAGAAGATACAGGAGATCTTAAATAACCTTCTTACAGTGAGGGCCATCGGTTTTGACAAGGACAGATGTTTGCAGGTTTGCCTCTGTACACCACCACAGCAGATTTTAAATCAAACTATATACAGTGATTGAAGTGCAGACTTTCAGCTTTAATTCAAGGTTTTTAACATTTTAGGAATTGCAGCCATTTTTATACGCAGTCCCTTATTTTCAGAGGTTCAAAAGTAATTAGACTAACTAGAGTCTTTTTTTAAAATAAAGCATAAAAAAACTTAATAAAAAATACTTAAATAGTTGGATGAACCCATGAGCATCACCAAATGCTGTTTTTCCTCCCTAGAGATGCTCCCCCAGCCCTTTTGTGCAGCCATGCTCAGTTGCTGCTTGTTTGTGGGTCTCTCTACTTTCAGTTTTATATTTAATAACTGAGAAGCTGCTCTGGTGACTTACTTGTCCATAGACGAATATCTTATTTATTTGCTTTGCAAGTGTACTTTGGGCCATTATCCATTTGTGCTCTGTAGTGTTGTCTGATCAGTTTTGCAGCATTTGTCTGAATCAGAGCAGAGCTATAGCCCTGTATTCAAACCCAAATTTTCAGTCTACTGCAAAAATGAAGGGATTGGCTTCACTGTTCCAATACTTGGAGCGTATAACCCAGTGGTTTTTGGAGTCACACCACATACTGAGACAATGCCCACAGTTTGATTGGCACAGTGTGAGCTATATTATTTGATTGATAATTGCATTAAAATTATCGAAAAGGCACCAACAGCTCAAAAACTGTCAGAAGAAGAAGAGTCACTTCAGTGACTCCATTTAGCTGAGGTGAAACCTAACAGACAGATAACAGCTTATTATGTGGGAAACTACTTTTTTTTCTTCTTTTGTATAGGCTGCTCCCTTTAGGGGGGGCCACAGTGGATCACCTGCCTCCATCTCACCCTATCAAAACATTGCACTAACACTCTGCATGCCTTCCTCTGAGCACTACCTCTTTTCCTCCTGCCTGGCAGTTCCATATTCAAAAAACTTTGTCCAGGATATCCTCTATCCCTTCTCTTCTTCCTTAGTGTCCAGCCTCACACACAGCTCACTAAGTATTTTCCTTTGCCACCTCTCTTGTTGCCTTGTGCCTAGCCTTCAAGTTATCCTATCTAATTTCTTCATCTCCCTGAACATCCCACTTTTTCTTTGCTAACTTCTTCCTTTGAATATTTTCCTTTACTTCCTCATTCAGTCACCAACTCTCTTTGTTTCCTCTGTCCAAAGGATACACTCCTGCTTTCCTTCTCTCCTACTGCCTCCTTCGTTCCTTCCCCCTTTCCTCTTTCTTTATTGTTGGCCAACAGTAGCACAGTGGCCAAAGCACTGTTGTCGTTGTTAACCGGGGCCCCAATGGATCCAGTGTTGAAATCTCACTCTTTATGATCTGCATGTTTGATTTGGCCCAGATTTTACACTGGATGCCCTTCCTGAGGCAACCCTCTTCACTTATTTGGGCTTGGGAAAGGAACTAGGAGTACCCCTGCTGCAAAGCTGGACATTTTAAAATGGGAGTATATGGGGACTGACACACTGCTGGGGACAGCCTCAAGTGGGTATTAGATCAACTGGAGTTTTTGGCACCTGCCCTTTGGCTTCCTTTATCAGCTCTGAATGTTGCAGCTTACTCTAAACCACTCATATGTACAGACACACATCTGGGTAGATACATAGCTTATAAGCAAATCTGGTTTCTAAACAAATGATACCATATAACATAGCACAGATAAAAAGTATGAAACTTGAAAAAAGGCATGCAGAAAAAGTTACAAAAAAAAAAATTATAAAAAAAGAAGAAAAATCCTGTCCCTGCTCATATGATTAATTTATGAAATTTTGTTCTTGTAGGTGTCCATGCTTAAAGCTATTTCATCCCTTACTTTTAAAAAAAATAGCTTCTCTGGGTTTTCACACAAACATAAACCCAACCTGTGAAAAGAGAAATGGATCAAAGCTGGTTTCCAGTCTCTCCCAACTATATAATTCATGTACCTGCAACTTTTTAATCACCATCATCATCTGGTATTAATAGTATAACCATAAAAGTCAGGGTCATTATCATTACAGGCACTATGTCAGAACAGCCTTAACATTCACGACCAACTGGATGCTGCCACCGCTGCTGCCAATAAAGCAGCGAGACATCAGGAAGGGGGGGCCCGTATCTGTGAAGACACGGACATCTGGCTGAGTTTCAGAGCCCGTCCTCGACAGCAGAGCTGGGGAGGGGAAATCTCTCGTGACAATACATCAGTGGAAGATCCTCTACAGCCATATGCTGCCTTTTAAAAGATGCCTCTTTTCTCCACTTTGTATCACGATGGGGATGTTTAAAGAGGGCTGGCAGTGCTTAAAGTGCTCATTAACAGAGGCACATCCAACATGCTTGGGAAGGACCTGCATTTCCACACTGGGACCTTAAATTACTACAGTGCATCCCTCCTCCTTTTTGTCTCCTTCCCTCTCCAAATTGCTGACCGTAGGCTCCCTCACCATTTTTCCTTACATTGGCATTTTGAAGACTTGTGTCACTGCCATTAACTGGCCTCCTCTTTATGATGGGTGGAGGAAAAAAGACACCACATCTGCAAAAAAATGACAAGAGCTTGTCGTCATTAGCGTCTGGACATGTGCCAACGTTAAATGAAAAGACGAGGAGGCGGACGGTCGTGAGAGCAAAGCAATCAGATGGCACCTCCCTCCTGATGGTGATGGATGGTGAGGGAGAAGCGGCATTCCTGTAACACTCCTCCCCTTGGGTTTCCCCTCTGTGGCTGCTGATGTGAAAGTTAGACTGCACCTCAGAGATGTTGTACAATCACATCGGGAACGATCTGTTTGGACGTGACAGATGTTGTCAAGTTGAGTGATTTTCCTTCAGGGGTGACAGCTGTGCACAGTCATGTGACTCAATTGTTGAAGTGCTCACAGTGAAGCCCAAGGATAGCAATGTCACTTGGTCCATCCAGAGCAAGATAACCTACACGACCACTGGCAACATTGTTGTGAAGTACAGTACGGGCATTTATGGTCCCCAGAGGATGATTTCTTAGAGATTTTTTTGACTCTCTGACCTTTTTTGTGCCTCCATCAGTGGGACTCTGCCACCATTTTGGCCTTAGAAACATTTAACAAAACACTTGCTTCTTTTATTAAATGGGTTCTGAATGTAAGGCAGTAAAATAGTCTTTTTTTTTTACTAGGTAAAAATTGCATCACTTCTCCTACAAATCAAAAATGGTTTGATGTTATTGATACTTGACAACACATCACTCAATGTAAAAAAGGTTCATAAAAGCTTTGACAATGAATGAAAGCACATAAACTCTCTGATTGTACAGCAACCACCTTCCATTCGTTTAATGAGACAAGGAAAACTAGTCCATTATTGCTCTATGTCCCATAGTGGAGACTTGAAATGATTACAGAGACTGTAATATAACCACATGGTCCTTGATTTTAGCCAGTTTGAAAAAACTCTGCAGCTGAACCTCATGCATGATGTCAGCTAATCGATCAGACCAGCTCCATTTAATATTTTGATTTTAAATGCATCTCTTTATATCCTTATTATCCAGTTATGACCAATGAACCTGGGTATTGTCCAAAGTTAGATGTAGCTTTATCCCTTTATTAATGATGTACTGAGCTAACACAAAGAGATTTTGCTTTTTACTTGTCTCAGTTGCTGACCTTATGTTCTTATCCAAGAAAGTGAGCAATGACAGACTCAGTTTTATGACTTTATCCATGTAGACCCAGTGGATATACCAAAAATCAAAACGTGTTTGGCTCAAAGGACTGGTGGCAGGGATTTAATGAAAACCAAACAGAGTTCAGCTCATCATTTTAATGCTGAGTTCTATTGCCTTTTGTAGTAAAAAGGATTTAAGTACTGTGGTTCAATACACTGGTGCAAAACTGTGCAATTTCTCATGAAAAATAAATTCCCAGCACTCCACTGAAGTCTTTTCAGTTTCCATTCAACTTTGGCCATCTCTTTCTGTGGTAAATAGTCCACCTCCATGCTTTCTGGACCAAAACACTTTGCTCGCCCTCTTCTCTTTTCTCCTCCAATTCTATAACCTCTACTCACTCTCCCCTCTCTCCTTCCCATCCTCTCTATCCCATCAATTGGAAATCTCTCAGCATCACACCTCAGACACCCAATCCCAGGCAGACAACTCCACCGAGTATTAAACAAACATAAGCAGAGAATGGAGTGGCTGCTGGAGAGGTAGATGGTCGGGGTGATAGGATTGCCAGACAGAAGGAGCACAGAATCACAAGTGCTCTGAATTGTAGGTCTGGAACTGCCAGAGGAAAAAAAAAAAACAGGAAAAAAAAGACCTTAAGATGATGACACTGAAGCTGAGAGACACCTTTTGAGTGTGAACAAAATAATGGCTGGAGAAATAAAAAAACAAAGTCAGAGGAGGGTAAAAGGGGAGGGAGGACATGATAGCGCCTCTGTTCCTCCATTTAAGTTCAGTGAAACCAGAATTACGAAATCATGAAAAGAATTAATTGAAAACATTCCCCACTGTTGCTGGATGATGAAAATGTTTCAGTAACTTGACATCATCGGCATTAAGCCGGTGTCGGTCCCCTGCGGTTCGACGGGTTTACCTTCAGACGGGCTCGGCTGGACGATCGACACGAGAGAATATCTGCAGAGGGCCGAGATATCAAAGACAGGCCTGGTGTAAATAATGGAGATTTAAAGTCGAATGTTCTCTGCCTGTGCTCGCTGCATACCGCTCCTTCATTACTCAAGTTGAATTTATTTTCTGAGAAGTCTTGTTGAGTTTCTGTTGATGAAATTGTTCTCACAAGAGGGCAAACTGAGGCAGACGTACAGCTTTTAACCACATGCTGCTAACCTCCCACCCAGGGAATTTCCCTCCAACTGCACCACTGAATTTCTTTTCATGTGCATTTGAGTAAAAGCTTTAAAAGGCACTGAAACCGAGTCTCAGCATCTGATATGCTTTTCCTTTGTCCTTGCACTCCAGTTTGTTTATACGGCAATTAATATTTTATGGGCCATATTCTTGTCTTTAACCCATTTACATTTAAATGTAATGCTCAGTTCATTTACTTTTAAAGGTCCAATTAAATATGGGTTACATGTTCTGCCTCTTCATGTATAACTATATGATATCAGACTGGACAAAATTTCTAATTTCTAGCCTCATATAGTTACTGTACTATTGCCGCCTTTTTGGCTTTATAAGGGCTCTAATTTACAAACTCCATTTCATGTCGTCACGTCAGTATGACTTGAAATTAATGACTAAAATCATAAGGTCACGACCAAGGGAGCTGAGGGCTGTTTTCCATAAATTTCCACAAAACTGGAAGTCTTTTTTATACATAGAGCAGTGGTGCTGGTCATTCAAAAAGTCACTTCCTCAGTGGGTTGCCCTTTCAGACTTGGAAGCTTTGTACATCTGTTATACAGTAAATAATCTGTGTCACAAGCAAACCATTTTAGCTTCTCCCTCTTTAAGANACTTTCTTCTAATTGGCTGCCCTTCTCAAACAGTAGGTTTGTGCCTTCTCTCTGACATCATACAGATCCAAGAGGTGAAAAAATTGCCTGAAACTCAGTGTTTAGAGCAGTCTGAAGACTAAGCTTTTTGCTTACATACTCTGACCTTATGTGAAATTCAGTCATGTTTTATATGAGCATTGTAAAAGTATGTAGATGATAGAAAATGAGTACTAAGTCTAATAGGTCCACTTCAATACACCAAGGCAGTTTCTTATAAAATTAGTCATTCATCTCCACAACATATTCTGAACTTTTTGCATTGGAGTTGTGGTCTATATATTCACTGTGGGATGTGACCATTTTGTTGTCAGGATTTCATTTTAACAGTACTGCTTGTTTAAGCTGTTCTGCCTAATGGTGCTCTGAGAGGGAAATGTGTGCAAAATGTGGCTGAGTTTGAAAAATCAGTGTTTTGGGGAATAAAAGAGATCAACAAACCCAAACTGTACATAAATAAAATGTATTATTGGTCTGTTTCTATGCCTCTGCCTGTAGCTGAATCAAGCCTGTGCACTGTGCAGGAATCTGTTGTTCTCCTTATACTGTAGAAATCCACTGAGGCTGACTGGGGGATATGACAGTGAGAGCCTGCTGAGAGATTTTCCGGGCGTATGGGTCCATTTTCTGGTTCAGATCAGGTTAGCGCTGTTGTAAAATTGAGTTTATTTGGGCGTAAAACCTCCAAACATGAGCCTGAGAACATCCTTCTGCTGGTGTATTGAGCAGCTTTTGCCACAAGCGGTCTTGTCTTCTACTCAAGCTTCTGTAGTTGCTTTAGAATTTGCTTGTGTTCAGAGATACTGATTAAAGTGCTCTCAGCAAGGAGGATATCATGCGAATTCTTAAATGGAGCACCAAATGTCTTTAAGGTTTTCTGTTTTAATTCATCTACATTCTGGGTTCACATGGGGCCACATTTTTGTTCTCATTATCTTTTGCTGTGTATACCACTCTAAATACTTTCTAAGTGCAATCTGAAGCAGACCCTTAAATGTTTTATGAGTTAAACCTCTCTGTAGTTCCCATCTCGGCACTGGCTGATATGCATTTGTGCAGAGCTGTCAGAGTCATGGCACTTAACTCTCAGTCAGCCTCCCGCTAACATGGCGGTATCTCTAGCCGCTTTAGATACTGCAAATAATGAAAGGGGTAGCTGGCCGTCTCTCAAAGAGCACTTCAGAAGATTTTTTTTTTTTTTTACAAAATAGCTCTCTCTAACTCCTCGCTGAATACAATTGCTTCTGGGGGTACAATGAAAATGTTCTTTCCCCGGCGGCGGTGACCTCGCTTGGCTCACATTCACGTTCCAATGTCGCAGCTCATCACTGAGAGGGAGATAGAGTCCAGAAAGTTCTTCTACTGCAGCAGTATTCAGACTTTAAAAGATAGACAAGTGCACACTTAAAAAAAAAAAAAAGGAAGAAGGAAACTATTGAAATTAGTATTGTACTTCAAAATCTACCTTCTATAAAACAAGACACTGTTCCTGTAAGAGGACTGCTTCTTTGTAATAAATGTGGCTGCCCATCCACTTGAAGCGAGGACAAACAGGCCTAACAGCTAATTGTGGATGTTCCAGTTCTAATGCTCAAACAGCAGAAAACACTCACAGCATTTTTGTTCACTGTCAGTATTTCAAAATGATAAGAGTGATCATTTCATTCATGTTTGTCTGGAATATTCCACACCAGGTCAGATTCATATCACAACATTTTGCAAACAACTGAAATTTGAAATCACCAAGCCATCTCATTCTATTGATTTAATGTCTATTGGCATTAAGCCTTCAGTGATTTGCCAGTTCTATTATTCATCATGAGGTACTGCAGTGGACACTTTTAAAAGCTGGCTTCACTTGAATTGTGTCACCACACAATCAAATAACTGACCAAAGTAGAATTTAAAGTCAGTGGAGTCGATTACATGAGGTCTGCTGATCATCATGTCACTCATAGACACCATGAGCGTAGATCCAGATTTACTGTCAGCACACAGTTAAAAATCATTAGCATACATGTAAACATGAATATTTTTTTAATAAACAGGTTAACCTACTCTTCTGTAAGAGGATCCATTGTGGTCCTTGGCAGTGGTAGTAGCATTATTGGATGCCAAGATAATGGTCCCCATTTCCATCAACATTGGCAGGTTGGAGAGATACTGGTGGTTTACATGACAGATTTATAGACATTTATGAGCCAGGGGACACAGTTCATATCCTTTTTGGACACGTGAGTCCAAACAGTGTGTGTGAATTTTTAGATCACATGAGTCATGATGTCAGTGGGGACTGAAATGTTTGTATGTGATATGGTTCCATAACTGAGAGTGTCACTGAACATGTCCATAAATGTGAGGAATCCTGGGAATAAAAATGGGCTCATAAATCTGCTGCGAGAACAAAAAGGCCTGGGATTCGTGTAAATGTTACCTTTACACGTACCACCAACCACTGTTACATAAGAAGCACTCCCAGTGACAACAGTAGCAATGTGGGCATTGCACCAGACCCTTGTAGTTAAGAGAGAGTTGAGCTGGAAGGCAAAACTTTTTGATTTATCAGTCTATCTTTCTGCTACCACTGCAACTCTAATTCAGAAAAGTGGGGGAAAAAATGGATGGATATAATAGAAGAGCTGCCTGAGTTTTAACCTCTTCCACTGTCTTCCTGTTCTTCATGCACCTTGTAAGTAGTTCAAGTTGTGCCTTAAAGCACCAATTTGCTTTCATAATATACCTTTGGCCCAGCTGGTACAGTAGTCCACCCTAGCTGATTATCTGCCCCTTGCATTTAAAAGTTCAGTGGAGGTCTGAATTGAGAAATCTAGTGATGACCTTTCCACATATTCCACCCAGACCAAGCCATGGTGTACTGTATTAAATGTCAGTGGCTTGTCTCTGTGGTTATCAAGGTGAACTGAAGGTAGTGGGTGCGGTCAGTGATTGGCTTTGTTTTTCTGAGGCTTGCTTTAATGAGGTTGCTAAAATACAGTCTCTGTGACCCTAACAAAATATTTTTGCTTTTATTCATTCTGTGTGTGTAAGAGGGGCTCTGCCAGTTGTTGGTTTTCACAGCAAATGAATATTTTAAACACTTTTATGTTCACAATATGAGTAGACATGTTACATCGGCAAGTTGGAGACGTATGAACTGAAATGAAAGGAGAAAAATCTGAATGCTTTTTCTTCTCGTATTTAAATAAGTAATTTAGGACTGCCTGCTTGAGATGGAGATTTTTTTGGAGTGTTCTTCCAGCTCCCCTATCTTTTCCCTTTCTCTCCCTCTTCTACCTATCATCCCCCATCAGTGCAGTCAGCCTTGCACAAATCACAAAAAAGGGGACCCACCGCTGTTTAATTTCAACCTGCGATCAATCTCCAATCAACAGCACTATATAGGTAATCACCAGAATCTTTTGAAGGAGAAGAAAGCCAATTTTCAGAGCCTATATATCAGTGTGTGGGATCCCCCTCATTGATTGGTGTGTGACTACGGGCCTGCAGCAGAAGCAGCAGCAGCAACAGTAGCAAATGCACGTTACTATGAAGCAGACTTTGTTTATGAGGATCAGGTATTTTCTGCAGCAGATGGCAGCCAGAGGGCCTCAATTTCACATTAGGCCAAACCTTCAGAGCTGTAGTGTCCAGGCACAGGTATAAAACTGTACATCATCACCACTATCAATAAATCAGAGCTTTTTTCTACACGGTTCTGATTGCCAATAGGATACAAATTCCTAATTAAAGGAGAACTCTGACATTTTGGTAAATGTTGTTGTTTGTCCTCCTCAGAGTCAGATGAGAAAATCAATATTGGTTTCATCTGGGTTCAGTCCAGAGACGATCAAAGTGGTCTTTTACCACTGTCAGTGTTCAACAAAGTTTTTTTCTCAAGTCATTAGAGACTGCATTAAGTGGGTTTTGTCTCTATTTTGTGTAGCAATGATGCATGTAAAGTTTTCAATTAACAATTTGCTTTTGCAAAACAAATAATTTAGAGAAGAAATGAGCAACAATGCACAAAATAATATTTGCACTTTGTCTTCAAGGAGAGTGACTGTCTACTTCTTTCTGTTTCTACTAATTGCATATGTGCTCCAAGATTGTGCACAGTACATTCTAATGGAAGCTCATGACTTTGATGAAGGTTGCTTTGATCATTTAAAAATCCCATTGAGCATAATCGTGTCCAAATAAATTATGGCTGAGAAGCCTGACATCTTGTTGGCCTCAGGTTCACCTGAATGGAAGACTAAATAAATAAATAAAGTATAATCAGAATTTTGAAAAATTGGTTATAATAATCATAATAATAATAATAATAATAATCCTTAAAGACTTGGTACAAAGTGATTGTAACTCAGAAAAGATGCAATGGATGCATGTTTGGGTGAGTTCATTGCAGTAACAGCAGTGTAATACCAGAGGCTTACATGGACACTAGTATTTTTTTAATAATCCATATGATTGAGTGATTGGCAGAGGGCTGATATCCAGCAAAGGTTTGGATTTGGATTTAATGCAGAACACTAGCGTTCACAACACAACCACAATGGCTCTCTTTAATGGCAGTACTGCATCACGGTTACTGTATATTACATATTTAGTACAAAAGTGAAAATTATATTTATTTCTTAAATTACAGTTATGCTATTATGAAAACTGGTATGTCAGACATACTGTAGGAATCACCAATATTAATAGGGTGTCAGTCTGGATTCATAAATGAAAAATATGTATCCAGCCGTAGAGGCAATATATTTTGTACTTTAATAAAAAACTCCATATGCACTGTGGCTCAGCAAAGCATCCACAATAATCACATGACTGTGCTGCATGGAGAAACTGCACTGCAACTAAGAGGTTGTTCATTCTGTTATCACATCATCATCACAATTCATTTGGGACTATTTACTATTTACTTGACATTGGTAGGACTATTATATTGCATACCCTGTTTAAAGGCCCACAGAGGAATGCATGTTAAAAAGGATAATCATACTGTATTCTTAATAGTGCTGTGGTGCAAAAAGTGACCGGTTTAAAAAGGAAAGGACAATGTATAATCACTAGGAAAACTGAAGCCCTCGAGCAAACTGGAAAGGTCGATCCTAATGGCCAAACGGTGCATTACTACACATCCTTTTAGTTTCAGAAACTACAGTGTTGGAGCCTAACTGCAGTCTAAGTACAACTTTCAAAGCTAATCTCTGTGGCTTGTTGCTTGCAGTGCTAGGTTATGTCTTCCCTACCTTGCACAACTAAAATAATGATTTGATATCTAAAACACAGTAGATGACTTTCATTGTGATTTCAGGCACACACTTCTCTGTGCTTTCAGGCTTGATTAGAGCAAAAATTCATCCTATAAAGTCATCTGATTTTTACAAAGCTATCCATCCATCCATCCATCCATCCACCCATCCATCCATTCATCCATCCACTTCCTCTTATCCTGTTCAGGGTTGTGGCGGGGGGGCTGGAGCCTATTCCAACTGACATAGGGTGAGAGGCAGGGTACACCCTGTACAGGTCACCATACACACATTCATGCTCTCATTCACGCCTATATGGGCAATTTAGAGTTTCCAATTAACCTAACCCCAGTAACATGCAGTTACAGCTTACAAAGCTAATAAAAACTAATAAAAATTTAAAAAGAACCAAATAAATGAGACCAAAATATCAGAATTGTTAATTTATTATGGAAAGTTATCCAGTATTATTCCCATTTAGTAGGGCAAAAACTAGGTGAACCTCAAGGATTATCAGTAAACTGGAATGGATCAGGTGTTTGCAGTTAGTGATATGACTAACTGCAAACAGTCATATCACTCAGTGCAGCTCGTCTCCAGTTTGCTGAAACCTGTCTGAACCATGTCTTCTGAATTTTTTTTTCTGGACAGAAACTGCATTCCAACATAAGAGCCTTGTCCTACCCAAGAAACAGATGTAGCTTATCCCAGGACTGAAAAATGAAGCCAGTATGTGCCAAAAAACTGCAGTTCCTTTGATGTCCACATGAGGCTGTCTCCAAAAGTGAGACATTCATGTTGATGTCAGTCTGTGTGCAAAAAGCTGTCACCTCTTCAGTCACTACATGAAGTCACTGAACTGATGTGTTTTGGTACCCTTTGGAGCATTTAAAAAAAAAAAAAAGTATCTGACAAATAGAACTGAATGAGCTCCTATGAAAGTCCAGTAATCTTGTTTCAAGTTCCAGAAACTAAAATGACCTGACTGATGACTGAGAACCTACATAGACATATTTGATAAATAATGCATCATGCTGCGAAGTACAAACTATCTGAAAGGTTTGTGTTTAGTTTTGGAAATAGAAATGGTGTTGGCCTGCCATTACTGTACTGTAGCATTTTTCTAGTCCTACTGACCACTCAAAGCACTTCAGGCTACAAGCCACATTTAACTATGCATACAGGGCGTTGTTCTGAACACTCTGATCACTTAATCTACCTCAAATTCATGGCCAATTTAGAATAACCAGTTAACCTAACATGCATTTTGAATTGTGTTGTGTGTGTTGCTTCCGATTTATGGATGCTGTTCACTATCCATCTTAGCTGATAACTTAGCACTCCACTCCCTTCCCTTAAAAGGATCATTACTGGCTCAGACACTCACATTCACACCTATGGGCACTCTAAATTGCCCATAGGTGTGAATGTGAGTGTGAATGGTTGTTTGTCTCTCTGTGTTGGGCCTGCGACAGGCTGGCGACCTGTATAGGGTGTACCCTGCCTCTCACCTTATGTCAGCTGGGACAGGCTTGAGCCCCCCCGCGACCCTGAACAGGATAAGAGGAAGAGACTGGATGGCTGGATGCCTCTGACAAATCATCAACGTGTTCTACTAAAGAATGAGAAAGGAATAAATTTCAGAAGGCTGCTGCAGGACTGGAAGTGAGCAGAACACAGACCTGCTAGAGTTAAATTCACTCTGTGTTGAGGAAAAGGTGGAAAATCCTCAGATGCCAATGTGAAGGATTGATTGACAGATAATGTAAACATTTAGTTGCATTGCTGCATATACACACACATACATATATATATATATATATATATATAACCATCACAGTAACCATCACAGTGGCACACATGAAGAGCTGGACAGCAAATGAACCAGCTGCTAGAGGCTAAGACACACCCAGAATGGCTGACTGAGGGCCGGACGGTCCTGATCCCATCCAACTACCGGCCCATAACCTGCCTCAGTACAACATGGAAACTCCTGTCAGGCTAAGATGAGTAGGCATGTGGCACAATACATGAGCGAGGCGCAGAGAGACCAGGGGAGCAAAACACCAGCTACTAGTAGATAGAGCAGTCACTCGAGACTGTAAGACCCGGCTGACCAACCTGTGCACCGCTTGGATTGACTACAAGAAAGCCTATGACTCAATGCCACACACATGGATCCTGGAATGCCTAGATCTGTACAAGATCAACAGGACCCTCAGAGCCTTCATTAAGAACTCGATGGGTACGTGGAGAACAACACTAGAGGCCAACTCTAGGCCCATTGCACAGGTCAACATCAAGTGCGGGATTTACCAAGGAGATGCCCTGTCCCCACTGC
>JASGAU010364825.1:947-11367 GCA_030220045.1 Australoheros facetus
CACTTTCACAATATAACATAAAATTATTATCTGGAAATTAGTGGAAGAATGGTGGCTCATATGAGCTGACTTACACACTTCACAAAACACTAAAGAGAATTTTTTAGCTTACAGCTGCAACAGTTAGTCAGATTCAATAAATGACCTAAGGAAATCGGCAATGGATGAGCTGTTTTAGTCATTTTTAAAACACAACAAAGATGTCTCTAAATCCACAGATCCAACGATTTCCCCTTTTATTTGTCACACTAGACAGTACACAGAGCAATAGATAAAATGGCACCATTGAAAATGCCATCTTAGTGTTTGGAGATTATTTTAAGTTTATTTATTTCATTTTTATTTATTTGTTTGTTGCATTGTGTAAGTAAAACTTATGGTTGACGAAATATATTTTCATTGAGCAGTTGCTGAAAATAAAAAAATGTATCGTATATATTTGCCTCAAATGTGCCTTTGTATGTAGTGTTTCAATTGTTTGGCATCTGCTACCCTCAAAATGCCACTAATTCCAATCCCATTTTAAGTTACGGTACCTAAAGCGCGCATATTCTTTATTTTGAAATTTTCTGACCGGATGTTCAGTCCCCCCCCCCCGTCTCAGCTCTGCGTTGACACCGGCCATTCAGTAGATCCCCACAGAGCAGCCTCGACTGCCGGATTCACAGATCCAAGCTCCTCTGAGTTCCTGTTTCCGCCGCAGCCGTCCACTCAGTTTTCTGGAGCAACACATCTCGGCTGTCTGCTGCGTCGGGACCCAGCCTCAGCAGCTGTGGTCGGATGCCTCTGGAAGCCGGTGTATCAAGTCAAGGTAGGTGCAAATCACGCTGCTCGCATGGCGGAAATGTTGAAGCTACGGAGGCAGTGCTCAGCCCGTAAGATTTCCCCGCTACATTCCGGCCTGTTGACTGCGTCGCTGATGAGATCAAATAGCGGTCACGGTAGGAAGCAATTCCAGGTCCCGTTATATCAGCGCTCTTACTCGGATACGTTTACTCTTCACCGGGGGTATGTGTTGTTGATACCTGTGTACATTGCATGCCCACAAACTACCACGAGTCCCCCTTTTTTTGTCGCTCGGTCGCGTTGAGAAAAGCAAATGCTCAAGACAAATTGGTTTATAGTGTGACCGCGCCAGGTCCAGGTAGTTATGCTGGAAGCGCTTTTTAAGACTGAATAATCACCTGAATGAACAGGCAGTGGGTTATTTTTGGGCATCAACAGTGCTATATACGCGTAGCCGATATGCTAGCTGCCTTTCTGTTTGTCCTTAAATAAGAACAAAATGCTTTTTACCGCCAGCCTCGCGCGCACAACGTGTTAATAAAGACACATGACACCGGTGTGTGTGTGGGGGTGGGGTGGGGGGNTAGTTTGACAAGTGTGCGTCTTTTCTTCCTTTGCTATGTTGTATTTGTGTGTGGCAGGCAGACAAAGCAGCTGCCTGTGTTTCAGCCCCAGTGCACAACTGCTAGTATCAGGAATTGCTTTGTAATAATCGCCAGAGCCAGGCGTGCGTTTGTTTTCAGTATCTGGAGGTGTGCTTAATGTCTACTAAGGCCTCTGATATGTGGTTGTGAAATAAAACTCAGTTAGGTCCATGCTGCATCCCGTCAGGTCAGTCAGAGGGTGAGCTCTGCCTCCCATCTCCACTCGCATATTTACACATTGCACAAAGCTCATGATGATATGCGTTGCATCGCCCACATGTACATATAAAGTATGTGGTTTTGTGTTCAGTGTAGCTCAATTGCTAGACTCTGGCGTCAGTGCTGGTAAGGCCTGAGGTTCAATTCCCAGCAGGGGCACCCATTAGAAGATGTAGTCCTTCATAGTGCTGTAAGTACCACCAAATAGCTTATGATAAATGTACAACCCCTGCTGCAAGCGCTTGGTATATGAATAGCTATAATATTGCAATGATCTCAGGACTCAAGCTAAAATCAAAGCATGTCAAGGAGACGCATACTGAAGGGCTCTTTTTAATTGTATTCCATATGACAGATTATAAGTGCCGTATCTTATTTCTTTTTCATGAAAATCGATTCATAATAGGAGTGAAGCATGGCCTTTTTTGCTTGACTTTATTGTTTCATATCACTTAATGTCTGGAGCAGATATTACAACACATATTTCATCTTCGTGAAGCACACAGTGATTTTTCTTTCTTCTATAGCATATGGTCTGACTATAATTTATTAGCCTATAATGCTGTATAGTGCCACAATTATCCCCAGAGTGTTGATCCATTTGCAGCCAATATTCCTTGTGCTCCCATTTGAATTGTATTTGCTGACAAGGGAGAAACACAACACCTATGGACATCTAATTCATCATTAATGTTATCTAATAAAGTCAGCCTTGGTAACTGGAAGCAGATTGATTGAGTTAGTAGCCCTGATCCACTCATGAATAAGTAAACAGCTGTATATATTGCTGGGACAGCAGTCTATGCTACGGCAGGGGAGCTCCGTTTTGGGTTCCAGTGGCAGCCACTGTGCTACTTCAGATAGACGCATGGTTAAATTTGAACTGCTTTAAGCTGTCAGGGGGCAATTATTTTACATAAAAGCAAAGTGACTCATGCTTTGGCAACAATTTGCTTTGATCTGGGCTTTGCCATTTTAGGAATGAATGGGCATAGCCATGGGTGGACCCATTTACACCAGCCAAGTACAAATAATTTCATTAGATTAGTTCATTCACGGGTGTCTTATTTTGATTAAGCATTTAGATCAAGTAGTGGTGATAACGCACACATGCGGTTAGCCTGGAAATTTACTTGGCAGGTTTGAACTTTTTTTTGTAAAATGTCACCCCTGATTGTGTTGTTTCTGCTTGTTGCGTCGATTGAGATAGACACATATTACATTTACAGCTAGGTAGCTACTGGAACACATGATACTGCATCTATTATGCACGAGAACGTGCTTTCTAGAGAAGTATATTTCAGCTGATCTATTTTCTCCTGTTCCCCTTTTGTTTCCCTGCTTCTGTCTCTGCCCTTTGCGCCTCCACCTTCAATGCCTCGTGCTGCTGTCTATCTTCATTTTTTGACTAATGACTTCATTAAACATATTAGTGTTGCCTTGGCAAAGAGGTTAGATGCAGTGCGGTGAGGGGGGGGGGAAATGGGTGGTGACTCATTTAATAGGTGTATTTAACATGTGCGCATATGTCACGTGGCAAGTACCGTTTTTCTGTTTGGTTAAGTGCAGCAAGTCCCTGCCAAGTGGTGTTTTATTTAAAATAGCATTTGGATTTGTTTTTCATTTCAATTCTTTCTGCAGCACCAGCCTGTCACCTGCACAGCAAGCGCCTCTGTTTGCATGAAAAGCCATTCTAATTTCAAGCATCGCAGTGTTTTGGCTTAGTGTACAGTGTGTGTATAATGCTTGATGCTGGCTTCAGGGTGCTGTGTATACATCCCCTTTCTCCCCTTGTTGTCCCAGATATACCCCCCCTTCCAAAAAAACCCCCCAAAAACGTCAGATGGCTGAGAAGAGAAGGCTGAATGGAGCTGTGGCGGAAACAAACAGCACATTTTGAAGACATGCTCCCAGTTTTGGGGCCCCGTGCTATAAACACAAAGAACAACTGAAGTGAAGAGGCTATGCAAGGCATGGCAATGCTTGTAGCGAGATGCAGTAACAATGTTACCAAAAGAGGCTCATCCACAAGCATTGATTTGTCGGTATTGTTAATCTCTGTGCTGGGTATTCGAATTCCAGACAATGTACTGTAAATAGAGCAGAGGCCGTTGAAAGAAGCTTTCGCTTTTGTTGTCCCTGCTTTGGGGAAGAAAAAGACGGAAATGATTATGTATGGAAACATGGACACATACCCATATTATTAGCCTTATTATTACAGACTCGGTCTGTAAAGATAGGAAGATAAAGAATAGCTGGTTCATGAATGCGGTTCAGTGAGCAATTGCTGTATGGCCAGTGTTGGCATTTGGCTGGCATTTTTCATATTAGACTGGTGTTTGGTGTTCGTTTTATGTCTCCTTTGCCCTCTAGGCTTTGAAAGCATCCTTATAGTGATGGAAAAAATAATCACTAATATATTAAAATGTTAATGAGTTTGTGGGGACTATTTTACGGATTTGATTAGGATCTGTACGTGTAACCAGCTGAATGTCATGCGAGGAGCATACAGGTGTTGTACTTTTTGTGCACCTGCAGAATGCAGCATTTCTAAAGGGCAAAATCTGCAGGAAAAAGACCTTTCTGCATCACTCTTCCCCTGCTGTCATCCTGCTGGAGGGCCATTATTATCTGTATTGTAAGACAGAGTGTCTGTCTAGTGATTGCATGAGCCAATCACAGGGCGAGTGCAGGGCAGGTTTCCATGGTGAAAAGCGGGCTGGCCCGTGAGGCTGCTGAAGCTCAGCTTGAGTAGGCTAGCCTGATCCAGGCTGATAGCATTCTCCAGTAGCAGAAGAAGAAAAGGGCCCTGGAAGACCTGCCCTGCTGTCTGCCAGTCTAAATGTCTTGCTGTTTGTCTTCCCATTTTTACTCAGTTGAACATCTAAAGACAGGGTAGAAGAAGGAGAGTTCTGAATAGGAATTAAGTCAGACAGGCACAATAGGAACTTGTGCCGATAGCTATGTGGCATCAGATTTGATTTGTGTAGGGAGTGGATCTAGAGCACATGTCTTTCCTACATCTATTTCGGGTAGGTTTGGAGGATGTTTGAACATGTATTGGGGTTGGATTGAGGGGTAGCTCTGAGTGTACCCTGTAACTGTTACTGTAGTTGTGACCAGTCAGAGATCCTGCCCTGGACTCCCCCTTCGAAGTGTGTGCTGCCCCATCTCTGTTTGGCCCTGCAGGGAGGTTGCCCAGCCTGCAATGCACGCGCATCACTGAAAATATGTATTTGTGTGTGAACACTCACTTATGTGGACTTGCTTTTGCTATTTCTCTGGGAGTTATTGCTGCAGCAGCCTGAGCTGGGAAATGGGTCTTACGACATTTCTTCTCGGCTCATTGGAGCCATCCAGAAATAGGCATGTACCCATCCACTTGCAGCGCTGAAATTCCCCCCTTCCCCGTTTTTTCCCCTGCTTTTCAGTAGGAGGCACTTAAGTCCCCCTTGCTGCACTGTCTCCCACATGCCTTCGCATTAATTTATGTCTTTCTAAGTAATATATGTATTTATTCTAGTTTTGTATCTCTGTGTAAGCATCACACTAAGACAAGAAGAATGCAAGCGGTGCCTTCTCTGCTTGAGGAACTGAATTCATATGAGTATGAGACACAGTGGGAATTTTTAGCTCAACACAAGTTGCTCAGGGATTCACTGCAGGACACAAACAGCCCCCCAAACCACCCGTCTACCCACAAAACCCCTGATACTCGGTGCCCATGGCCCATCAAACAGCCTTGTTAGCCCCCCTGAGTTCACAGCTTAGGCCAGAATCAGCGCGGGCACGGAGGGTTGGAGGGATTCAGAGATGCTAAAAATTCTCAGCTGCCTGACAAGTACACTGTGCTGTCTGGTTTTTATGGACCCTACAGTGTCTAAGCTAAAACAGGATCTAAAACTATTGGACTCTAAGGGATTTTTCTAGCATGGGAGACTCCAGAAAGTACAAGTGACACTAGTGTCATCCAAGGCTGAATGGGACAGATATTTGCAGTAAAGAAGAGGGAGATGGGTATGGGTGGAAAATTAGGAGAAAAGGCAGTCTTAGTAACTGGGGCAGCTTTGTAGCTTGAAGCACAAATACTCAGACTGCCCACCTCAACCCTACTTTTCCAACCCCCCCAAAAATAAAAAATAGAGTCAGAGAGTCAGATGCTGGACATTAGGATCACAGTGACAATAATTCGCATTCATTCTGCGGCCAGAACACAGAATGCACAGGCCCTCAAAGACACACACAGGGTAGAAAAGAACACGACTATGAGCTCATCTGACAGAATGGGTGCATTTCCCACACTTGGGTAAAAAGGTTGTGTGACAAGCGTGCATGGGGGTTTGTGGATATTATTCTGTTTTCAACATCAAACCAAAATTCCCAGCAGCTACTCCACCTCTGCACACAAGGACTGCTGAATGTCCTCCGTTTAGCCAGTAGTATCCAATAGTACTACCCAGTATTGGGTGGCCTGCATGTGACCTCTATGCAGGTCCAGAGAGGGTTCAACCCCAGGCTCCTGTGAAAGTGGGACCTGGACTATGATGAAAGGTGCGCATTATCTTTCTCCCAGGCGGGGGGCCTATTTGTGTCACTGTTGCCAGTTCTGCTTCCTGAAGGGTTTATTTGCCTTGGTGGGGAGAGTTTTTGTGGATTTGTTTTTTTTCCAGTCACACTATTGATCCTTAAGGGGTAAATTCATCTCTGTAACCTCCATTGAGAGGTCAGAATGCAGGGTCAGCTACACTATGTAGCCACTGTAGCCGAAAGAGATGCTGTGTTTAGAGCACTGAGCCCCCCCGATGTGTGTGCCAAGTTCACAAGAGGTGGTTAATGTGAATGTGTCCATCCTCATATCTGTCACAGAGTACACTGCAAGTGTGTGACATTTGCAGTGTGTGTTACTGATGGTTGTCGGTGTAGGGCGGTGGCTGAGTGGATTGAGTGGGATCGTAGAGGATTGGCCTGATTGGATTTCTGTTGTAGGAGGCTTGTCACCTGGCACAGTATGGTGCTATGGAAGACAGCAGGGTAGCAATCAGGCAGCAGTCACACTGTGAATATACAGCAGAATTTGCATCCAGGCAGGGACTGCAGACCCAAGCATTCACCGTTTTTAAGAAAAAAAAAAAGAGAGAAAATATTAGGATGCACTTCCTGAGTAAATGACTCACAGATATTCATTTTTAACCACGATGTTAAGTAGCCTCAAAAGACTTGAATAGAATGCAGCTAAAAGACATCTTGTGTTTTCTGAGTAGTAATGGATATTTTGAGGCTGATTTTATAATTTATAGATGGTACTCAGTACACCAGGTATGAACGCGGTATGTTAGAGTTGATTTAAAAGGAGAAAGTGATGCGGTAACAACTGTATGTTTAAAACTAGTTTTCAAACTAGTGATGATATAACCGTCCAATATCAGCAAAGCAATACATTAAAAAAAGGTCCAAAAAGCACAGATATGGCTACTCCCTTTCTCTCCTAAATATGGACTGTCTGTTTCCCAAAGCTGAATAAAACGGCTTGTTCCATTGAGCTTGTCAAGCCTTTTCACTAGGGGTTGTTGAAAAGCACTCTGGGAAATATAGGAAATCGCTAACTGAAGTAGAATTAGATGAGGAAAGTTCAAGTAAAGTGGGTACAACAAAATAGTAATTATAAAAAAAAAAATCAAAGAATAACTCCTGGAATGCTTTGTTCATCACATATTGATGGTTTTCAGTGCTGTGAGAGCATCTTATGGTAGATTTTTTGTTTGTTTGTTTTTTTAGTTGTTTTCTCACAGCTTCCTTTTACTGCTTTCTTTTAGTGGATTTTATTGAAGACACCAGCAAAGAGTCGAGGTGCTGTTTTTTTTTTTTTTTTTTAGATACCAAGAAGGACTTTAATCTTAACTAGATAACAGTGAAAGGTGTGTTCATCTGTAATCATTAGCATACTTTGCCAGATTAACTCCTTAAACCTGGCATACTAATGTTTGTGTAACAGATTCAAATTGCATTGGATATTGGCAGTAATCTTCCAGTTTAGTTTCTATTTACAAAGTCCAGAATCTCGGAAACATCTTTTGCTTTTACATTCATATAAGCAGCATTGTTGTTTCCTTGACTTTAAATTTGTGCAAAGGGTGTATTTTATTGTAAATTTTAAACATAGTTACTTTTTTCTTTCTTTCTAGGTCAGTGCAGAAAGACTAAAATATGTGTGCACCAAAAAAAACAACAAAAAAAACAACTTGAGGGAGTATTTGCAATTTTGAATAAAAAGTCCCCAAAAGTTATATTTTATTTTGCTAAGCCACAACTATGTTCCATACAAGTACAATCCATCTGTTTTTCAATATGTCCGCCCTCTGCACTGATCACAGCATCTTAACGATGTGAGAAGGCGCGGCAGGTTGTCTGAATGTAGTCTGATGTCAGATGCCAGGTCTTTCTTACTGAGGCCTTCAAAGCTTGAACTGAACCATGGAAGTGCTGCAGGCTTCCTTCTCAACTGTTGCCCAACAGGTTGAGATCTGGACTCTGTGGGGGCCACATCTGCTCGAGCCAGTCGTTTAAGATGGCTTTTTGCTCTTTTGAGCCGTGTCTCTTTTTGCTGCTGTGTTCGTAGTGGGACTTTGACTCTTGCTCTAGACTTCATTTGGAGGTCATTGTCATTGGGTCATTGGGGGGGCAGGCATTCAAGTATTCAAGTGTCAAGTTTTTTTGCTGCACCTTGGTGGAATCCACACACTGTCTGCTCATCCTCCACAACTGTGTATCTGGTAGATAACATCACATCAGCAAACACAAACAGATCCCAGATCATTGTGTTGTATTTTTTCTGTCTGTCCACCGCTCTCATAAATTTGATCTCTGGATGGACTGCAACATGTCAGCAAATTATCCAAAGGCACCACAGTCCTGGTGGTTCCTCAAAGACAGAAACTTAGGATTGATTGTGGTGGACAGAACTTGTATTTTTTTAAACATTTTTTTAATTTTACAGATAGAGAGAAATGTTTGTTCATTCTGCAAACTAGGGTCTCTAGAAACAGATTACAGCATGTTCCTCACAATGATTATTATACCTGTGCGATTTGTTCGCCCAGAGACAAAAGACAATAACACAGAGGTAAATCTGCATAATGGGGACAAAACATCACATCAGCGTGTTTGACATATACTGCAGTTGCAATGCATCTGCAGAATAGATTCAAGGTTTTATTAGCTTAATAGATGTAACTTGAAACATTTCCAGGAGGTTTCGCTTTTGGAATATAGTTGAAACGTCTCTCATCGGACCTCTCTGATGTCCAGTGTCTTGCTGTTTAATGGCATTTCTGGGTATTAAGGAGTTCTGTGTGCCAGAGAAGTCTCACTTCCAATCTTTCATTTATTGATTGAGTTATAAAATGAATTTGTAATGCTCATGTTGCAGGCTTTGCATTAAAGCAGTGTCAGGATGAATCTCCAGTCCATGTATAGTGCAGATGGCAGCTTGTGGGTTGCAGGGGCAGTACAAAAAAAATGTAATGTGCTTGTGTTATTCTCAGGGCAGCGCAGACATATTTTACATCAAACTGTCCATCCGTCAAATAGGAACACATTGATTTTTTTTTTCTTCCAGTTCCACATAACTCCTTAAATATCTAATTGGAGAAGTGAAAAAGATGTTCTTGTGCAAACAGTAACCACAATTGTACAAATAAATCATGCTGTACTTTTGGTACAAAGCTGTGTCTGAGATTTTCTCATTTTTCTTTTTGCATGCAGTGCCATCTTTCCTGTAATGTCACGCCTTGCAGTTGCTTCACAAATAATGTTTAAGGAACAAACTTCTTCCTGTGTTATCTGTTGTTGAGTGCAGCGTAGAAGTCTGTTACAGCAGAGTGCTGTTTCTTTCCTATTACTCAGGTACAGCTTGAACTAGTGACTGCTACTGTACAAGGTTAAGTGTTCTCTGGTGTTTCTGAAGCAGCAGCTAGACTTCTATATATTAGCAGTTTGCTTGTAGGAAGACGAGGGATTTTTGGCAGACTGAGCCTAAAGGTTTTGATGTGGAGAAGTGTGTTAGAAGCTCATTTCACTTCTGATAGCCTAAAAGAAAGAAAGAACAAAGCAAAAATAAAAATTCCTTTTCCCTCTCATCCAGCTCTGGCTCCTGCTTGCTTTAATTTCTGATTTTTAGCTCTTATTGGAGAAAAGGATCTTGGGCTAAAAATTGTATTTATATAGCGCCAATTCACAACAACAGTCACCTCAAGGTACTTTATATTAGAAGATAACGACCGTAGAATATGATGACCCCCTATGAACAAGCACTTTGCAACAGTGGGAAGGAAAAACTCCCTTTTAACAGGAAGAAACCTTCAACAGAACCAGGCTCGGGGNCCAGCTGGGGGTGAAGGACAGAACAAAAAACATGTTGTAGAAGAGAGCCAGAAATTAATAATAACTACTGATTAAATGCAGAGTGGTGTATAAACAGAGTGAAAAGAGGTGAATGAAGAAGAAACAGTGCATCATGGGAAGCCCCCAGCAGCCTAGGCCTATTGCAGCTTAACTAAGGGAGGGTTCAAGGTCACCAGACCCAGCCCTAACTGTAAGATTTATCAAAAAGGAAGCTTTTAAGCGTAATCTTAAAAATAGAGAGGGTGTCTGTCTCCCAAATTCAAATTGGGACCTGGTTCCACAGAAGAGGGGCCTGAAAGCTGAAGGCTCTGCCTCCCATTCTACTCTTAAGTATCCTAGGAACCACAAGTAAGCCAGCAGTCTGAGAGCGA
>JASGAU010364826.1:0-13873 GCA_030220045.1 Australoheros facetus
TATTATTATTATTAAGGTTAATCTTGTTGTTGTTTTTATATATACATATATATATATATTCTTTTCTTAATAGTGTAAATTATTATATTTATATTTATAAATATAAATCTTCTTCTTCTTAGTTTGTGATACAGTGCATCAGCTGGAAGGACCACCAGGCTGCACCCCATGAAAAAATGGTCTTGCCTATCTAGTATTAAACTGCCTATCGGACTTAATTGTACATCTTGAGGGTGCTAGGACACAATTCCAGATAATTCCAGCCTATTTTAACCCCTAATTATATGGTGTATCATTGCTCAACCTAATTTAATCTAATGCATTTTTACTACAAATGACCTGATTGCAATTTTCTTGGCCAATTCAGATTTGTGTGTGTGTGTGTGTGTGTGTGTGTGTGTGTGTGTGTGTGTGTGTGTGTGTGTGTGTGAGAAAGAGAGAGAACTCCCTCCCATTTTTGCTGATTACAAATTTCTTTCTAAGAAGAAACTATAACTGACAGCATATACAATCAAAAATCTGCTTTTTTTCAATGCAACATATTATTTTCAGAATAAAAAAAAAATCAAACTTTACAATTTCCCCCAAACTACAGTCAGTTACAGGATCTTCCCTCACTTTAATAACTGAAACGTGCTCCGCTACAGGAAAGAGGTGCATATAATGAAATGAAAATGAGTTGCTATACACCCACCTTTATCTGGCATATTTTACCTCATCAAATAAAAGCAGGTGCCACAGATTTATATAACAAAACAAATGTCAAGTACTTGCATCGTTTTCCAGTATGTTTATAACTTCACCACATAACAGGACATCAACCCTTTTCTCTTTTTCACTCATCTCCATAATTGTACTCATAAACTGCTTTGATCCTTTGCTCACACCGAGGCTGCTGTTGTGTGGCTGGCTGTGAGTTCTGGATCATTTTAGCCATTTTTCCTTTGTTAGATTCTTTAAAATGTTCATGTTTAGCTGTGTGAGGGTGATTTAAGTGTCTGATCAGGTTTGTTGTTCCAAACGTTTTCATAGTGGTCCCCTGTGGTTTAGGTTGGTGAAGTTTGAGTCTTCACTTATAGTGAAGAGCTTCCACGCTAATGATACCTTAGTGTGTGGCTGTGCACATGTACATGCATGAAACCCAATACCTACATCTCAGACTCTACAGGCCTCATGCATGTTAAATGTTAAAGTTCATGACAGTACAATTAGAGAAAGACTGAGTAAGTAAGGCTTGATTGGGAGGGTTGTCAGGAGAAAGCAGCACAACATGGCAGCACAGCTTAGCCTTGCAAAGTTGCAGCTGAACAAACCACAAGACTTCTGGAACAATGTCCCACGGCCAGACAAGACTAAAGTGGAGATGTTTGCACATAATACACAGTGCTACGTTTGGTGAAAACCAAAAACAGCGCAAACACCTCATGTCAGCTGTCAAGCACAGTTGTGAATGGGGTGATGATTTGGGCTTGTTTTGCAGCCACAGGATCTGGGCACCTTGCAGTCAGTGAGTCAACCATGAACTCCTCTGTATGCCAAAGTATTCTAGAGTCAAATGTGCGGCCATCTGTCTGACAGCTACAGCTTGGCCAAAATTTGGTCATGTAATAGGACAATGATCCCAAGCACAGCAGCAAATCTATAACAAAATGTCTGAAAAAGAAAAGAAGTCAAAGACCAGACCTCAACCTGATTGAAATGCTGTGGTGGGACCTTAAGAAAGCTGTGTATAAATAAATGCCTGCACACTTCAATGAACTGAAGCAACATTGTAAAGAAGAGTGTGCCAGGCTGATAAAGTCACACAGAAAACGATTGCTTCAAGGTACTGTTGCTAAATGCGGTTCTACAAGCTACTGAATCATGGGATGTACATAGTTTTTCACACACCAATTCCACATTTTGGCTTCAATTTTTGTTGAATAAATAATTATTGATATGTCATGCTTTGTAGTTCATCTGAGGTTCTATTTACCTAATTTTATTACCTGGTAAGGACCTTAAATGTAAAACCTTCGAATTTAAAGAGGGTGTACTTTCTTTTTACCATGACTGTAGTTTCATATGAGTCTAAGAGAAAATTGTTTATTACTCAAACTCTGTGCTTCTATAAATTATGGTGAATTCTTTCAGTTCTTTGATCTCACCCTGCTGAACTATACTTGTTTTGTCTTCTTCCTACAGTTGAAATATTTTATTTACTGCAAACATTCCTGCTAATATTGATGAACAACATATGAGATGCATTAGTGCCACAAATAATATATTTTCTTCATGCACAGTGCTTATTTTTGGTGTCTTTGTTACAAAAAATAACCACAAAAAAAAACGAAGGATGGCGGTCACATCCAGCCTCCCACATTGGACTGACCACAGACCCTTCACATTCTTCCATTTGAGAGGATGAGTGAATGCTCATGTCCCCTTTACAGACTTCACCCACTTCATCAGTAGTGCTGCTAAGACCATCTGGGAAGCTTAAATACCAGAGGCAATTTGCAGAGGTTAAATATCTCATTGGAATGGAACAAGTGCCTTACAATATTTCTGATGAAAAACAACATAATTTTCTGTCAAACAGGACACTTGACTGAAATTATAGGTTTTTATTGACTGAAAGACTTATGAAAGTATAATCAGTATAGTATTAAGAGTCATGAATAATCCTTTCAGCCATTCAAATAGACAAACCAAACACAGAAATAGCCAGAAGGGTTTTGGTTGTTTTGTTGTTGTTGTTTTTTAACATCTATAACAGAAATATAGCACAGTGATTTAATATCACTCAAGTAGTAAAACAGATCAAACAGACTGGATGGTCTTCTGCTTGGTTCCAACCTAAGATGCTGTGGATATTCTCAAAATGTAACATATATTAAACATAGGTTTACATGAGTTTGCACTTCATTGCCAAAGCATTTAGATACAATTTACCCTGTTAGGTACTTTCACAACAAGCGGAAAACGCCTGCAGAAGAATAAGGACAGATTTCCTTATCTTTCACATGCAGCATGGTAATGACTTTGCACTCCACACACACACACACACACGCATATCTCTCACCCCAACTCTCTACCCCCTGTCTAAATGTCCATCACCGAGGCTGACACGGCTGCCTTGGGCTAACCCTTATCTCATTCAAAAACAAGGCAGCCCCTGTCCAGCTGCATCAAGACTGAAATCACAGTGCAGTGGAGGATTTCAGTCACACAGACAGAAACTGCACACCACTAACTTACTTCTAAATGAAGCAGATGGATAGGTCTATACTTAATGAGTGTAATGAACAAAATTGTGTCAGTAAAACTGAAATACAAGTCTCCATCTAGCATATCACCTCCACTCACATGGCAGACAGATCAATGATGATTCTGCCTTTATGGTGTCTGTTTGCATCTCTAACCATCTGCTTCAGTGCATCTGTGAAAAAGATATTTGGGTATGACTGCACCAACCACACCACCAGCAGTTTGCTGGTCCGAAGAAGAAGTCTGACTCAATTAGTCCCACCATCTGGACAGATGAATATTTTCTGTCTGCTGTGCACAGCTCTAAAAAATATACATCTACATTCTCTGCATGATGCTTTATCCACTCTTTTCAATAGGAGTGTAAACCACCAGCCATTATTAACTGCTTCTCAAGTGACACTTAATTATGTTGTTAGCAGCACTCTTTGTTGTGAAATGTCTGGTGCAGTGCTACAAGTTAAATTATGTATTCCTCATCCATTCAACAGGAGTGCTTCTACTGTATGCAAATGAACGGCTGTACACTTGAGCTGCCAAACTGTGTTCCACAGTCATATAATTGGACAGGCCACACATCAGCACCTGACAATGGAAACCTGACAGTAAAATGAGAACAAAAAAACATAACAGAAAATGATCTGGTTTTCCTCCTCCACATTTACAGTACAAACCATGGCCATCAGCTGCTGACCATTAAAGGACTCACTGAGGTTTTAAGTGCATTCCTTATGGATAGGAGAGACCAATCCAGCTTGGACTAACATTTGACTGTGATAATTTTCCATCACACACATGCATCAAAGTAGCCACAAGTAAAGCTACAATACTTTATGAGTACTAAACAAATTGTGTGTGTGTGTGTGTGTGTGTGTGTGTGTGTGTGTGTGTGTGTGTGTGTGTGTGTTATTAAGTGTTAAAAACTGGCAATATAAACAATTAATAACTAAGTTAATCATATTGGCACATACCGGAATAGGATATTTGTACCAAAACTCTTGTCACATTGGCAGGAGCACTGAAAAATAACAATATATATACCCTGATCTCAGAATGCCCATTAGGCAAGTGATTGTAGCAGCTCAAAATCAAAGGCTTACCTGAAGAAAATACTGAATATTCCACCTATAGTTCTCATTATGGCGGTCTTAAAAGTGTTAATTACACTCACTCTATCAATCTTTCATTCATGTTCAGGTAAATTAGGCCTTGGCTTGACAGATTGGTCTGTTAATTGTTAGATGTGACATATAATAAGACGGCAAACACTGTGGCAGCAGCCAACTAAAACCACTCATTTTATAGTAGTATGTATTAAATATAAACTATAAGCAGCGTCTCGGCCACAGTGAGATCGCCGTTTAATGGTGTGATGTATAAGCCATAGGAGCGTAGTATTTTTCTTCCTATGCAAGGTGTGCACGCATCAGAAAATGGGGACACTCTTTGCTTACCTAATTTGTGGATGGAGTGAACCAGTGACCTGATCCAGCCTCGCTCTCAGACAACGTGTTGAACGTGGACAACATACCCAAATCTACTGTTAATTAGTGATTAAAATAAACCGGGCCAAATTCACCCTGCAAGCGCATAACATCTCGTAAAATAACACCTAAGTTGCAGTCCATCTCAGTGATGAGTAGTCCAAAATCCAGTCCGTCCAGTAAACCTTCTCATGGTACCTGTATGGACTCCTTGAAATGATCTGTCTCCACCTGAGCCGCACTAAATCGGTCGATATGAAGAGTCTCCATTATTTTTCCGTTTTGCGTTTAAATGGATATGCGGTCACTGCAACAAACGCCTCTCCGCGCACCTGTTCCCCGAGTGAATATTGTAACGGTAAGAGGACAGGCGAGATAATAGTCAGCACAATCTAACCTCAGCTCAGACCGACCTGGATGTGTCCCGTGTCTCCTCTCGGATTGGCTGACAGCGACGTCGCTCACGAAATCCCTTTGAAGCAGAGCTTCATGGGTGTCTGGTAAATGTAGGCGTGTGCACTGCCACCAAATATATTGTATTATTATTATTAATAATATTATTATTATTACTATTGTTATTATTATTATTATTATTAATAATAATAATATTGTTATTGTTATTAGAATTATTTTCCATACGTACTGCTGCAGTAATAATAATGCCTAAATGCCTTTGCTCCTTTCACTTTATGTAATGATCTTTTATAGACATGGTAGAATAATGGATTTAAGTTTACCAAAATACTCCACAATAAACCTACTTCGTAGTATGATTTAGTATTGTTGCCCTTGGAACTATCACAGAGTTGTCCTGTTGTTGATGTTCGTGTTTCACAATAGGGACAAGGAGAAAGTTGGTTAAGGTTCACTCTTAGGCATGTGACACGCAGAATTTCACACCTCGGAGTACATGTGCGTCAGAGTCCACAGGGTAAGTCACTGAATTTTTCAGAGTAACAGACAGTTGTCTACCTCGCAGCTATTTTGAGGCAGATATTTAGTGGATCATGTTGAACAATGCTGCCATCTGCCGTTATTGTTGAAAGACTCTCGATTTTGCCTCTGGGCAATTAGCCAGATCAAATCTAACCCAAGCATTTAATAAACATTCAGGGAATCATAATAAGTCTGCTGTACTGTCAACGAAGTACAGCCACAGACTCTAAACTCTCCTTTATTGCTGTTTCATTTAACTCAACGGCAATAAAGCAGCTACAATAAATACTGCAGTGTGTTCACTGTGAGATAAATCTGACTTCCATTCATAACTACATAATGTACTATGCAGATAAACGGTAGTTTCAGATTAGACTCAAATTATCCACTAGATGTCACTGCAGGTCTCCTTGTTTTATATATATATATATATATATATATATAGAGAGAGAGAGAGAGAGAGAGAGAGAGAGAGAGAGACTTTGTCTAACTGGTAGGTTTGAAGGGTTAGGGTTAGGGTTGAGGTTGCTCTTCTTACTATCACAAGTCAGCATGTCTGTGTGTATTAAGTTCTTGCCAGCCTACTTGTGCTGTAGACCTACATGCAACACTTGAAAATTCAGAAACCTAAATGCTGACTAAAGTTAATGGATAATTGTACAAGGCAGCTCAGATCAGTGGTGCACGCACACTACAAATATTAATCAATATACTTTGCAATCTAAGCAGTATATGAAAAGGAAGCGTAAGACACCTAGTTAAATTATTTAAACATATTTACAACATTGCCACATTTACTGCAACATTTGTAAAGCTTGTGAACCTCACTTTGCATTGATAGGCGTGTTATTTTTAGTTTATGTTTTGAACGGTGCTGGGCTGCAGAGCAATTAAAGTTAGTATATCATGAACTGTAGCCGCGGATATCATGAAGTGCGCGCATGCGGATGATCCAAGCTGCTTTGACCTCTCTCTGACATGGGGTCAGCAAAGACCTGTTAAGGTTTTAAATGAACCACCAACTCATTAATCCATGCATGCATGCACACACCAACACACAGATGGCTGCAAACACCCAAACATGCACAACAGACAGTACGTAATGTCCTACATACATGCACATACACGGCATGGATGCGGTCCGGTCGTATGGTGGCGCTCTTGCTGTGCCATCCTGCATCTGGAGAACAGCGACTGTCTGGCTATTTAACGGCGGGGCTGGTGGTTTCATTACGCTCTGAAACTGGCAGCACACCACATGAAATCCCCAGTAATGCGATGCCAAAGCAGCTTGTTAAAGTCAAGAGGAGCGCTGTCTGATCTGAGGGAACTTCTTCAACTCGCCGCCTCCTCATCTTTACTTCTCACTTGATGACCATTTCTGTGGGATCGTGCCTAGCGCGTCTTTCCCTCTCTGCCTTCCGCATCTCTCGCACTGAAAGTTTGCTTTGCAAAAGTAGACATGAATAACACCGGCTTCAACCAAACAGAGAGCGGGCTATTCAACAAGACAGAGGAGGTTTTTTGCTGCAACTTTTCATCCGTGGTGACTGATAATGGCTTTGTGGCAGCCGCTCCGGATGAGAGGAGCCTCTTCATCATGAGGGTGGTCCAGATAGCCGTCATGTGCGTTTTATCCCTCACGGTGGTGTTTGGTATATTTTTCTTAGGCTGCAACCTCCTCATAAAATCAGAGGGGATGATTAACTTTTTGGTAACAGACAGAAGACCGTCAAAAGAAGCGGAAGCAGTTATTGTTGGAGCCTACTAACTGATAAGGACATTTACAATGATCATACTCTGATCAGATGGCGACAGATCGGAGACGATATGATGATCAACTGCCTAAACTGCATTTTCATAATGGTACTTAGAAACAAACAAACAAAACTCAGAGGAACGGTCACCTTGCAAGAGGTAACTGAACTCTGTTGGTGACTGATGCTCACGGGGAGTCCACCTTAATTCGTGTGGCCTTTAATGCCAAGAATGACTAATTCATCTTCAAGAGGTATTGTGCGTTTTAAGCCTCTTTGTGTATTCAGTAGGCTATTTCAAAGCGCACTGTTGTAATTTCAGTATAGTTTCACCGTTTGTCAAGCAACATCCTTTGTCAAAATAGTGGCAAAGTGTTTGTATTTGCTGCTTGGAAATACCTTCTTGCATTGCAAATGCAATGGAGCAATTAAATCTATGTTGTATGCTTCTGCATGCAACGTGCAGTTCTCTATTTTCTGGTGATAGATGTATGAGTGTTTTTGTGAGCAGCGGTGAAAGCCCCAAAATGCCGTGTATTATCTTAATTTGAATAAATTAATTCTGTAATTAAAGTTTACCTCTTAAGATCTATGTTTCTGTTATTATCGTGGCCTCCGCCACGGCCTCTGCCAAAATAACTGTTTGATTCATAGGTATACACTGTAATAATTAAATTATGTTAAAACACAATTGGGTTTATTGATCCTGATGAAAATATATTGTGAACATTTATCTATAGTTATCAAGAGTTGTACAGTTACAGGGAACCCAGCAATAGTAGCATACAAAAAAAACATTTGTGTCTTTTGCTCTTTATTAATAGCATCTAAATATGAATGATAACATTTTACCCAAAACAATGCTTTAAAAATGCTATAAACTACAAGGAAAAAACAAAACCAAAAAAAGCCTTCCCGTCCTCCCATGAGAGTCTTGTCTGGGTCAGATTTTGATCCATGCAGCTTTTTACATCCTTCCTCCTTCTGCCAAAACATCTGTTATGCTCATGCCCTGCTTCACCTGGATTCTACCTCCCCTGGAGCCTAAAAAATGACTTGCTTTTTCAACCCAGGGGGGATGAAGCCATCGGACAATACGCTGCTGTCTGATTGCCCACCTGTGCTCCGCACGCAGTTAAACAGAATCAACTTACTTACTTTAAAATGTCCTTCACCCCGTTACTCCCTCCATCTGTTTTACCCTTTCTGATCCATGCATCCCGCCTGACCCAGCCTCACTCTCTGAATGTCTGCATGTTTGTCAAGGTGAAAACTGTCTCAGGATACATTTGATGTCCTCATTTTGCCTCTGAAGAAATAAAACATGCTCTTATTTTAATAATTGTGCTGTCTAAAAAGAAATAGGATGAAATTAATTATGTAAGTCAGTAATAATTTGAATTTCTGCATTTACAGGTGGGAGACCTACAGATGGGTTAAGTTAAATTAAATCAAAATAACATATCCTGTAGAGTGGCAATAAATATTGCATTTGTGAAGCATATGATGCTGAGCCTATTGACGCTATAGTTTATAGTCTTACACGGTGGGGAAAGTATTACCTAGATCTTTCAGAAGAATGGAGTTTAATTAAAGACCACGAAAAACAACGTCTTGAGAAATTGCAACAACTGAGTCAACACCTCTCGGAGTCAGCCTCTACAGAAACCCAGGGTTGTAAACCTTAAACATACTGCAGAGCGGGGTTTATAGGGTCTATATTCAGCCTGTTCTTGTCTTACCTTTTTCAAATCCCTAGCAGGAAAAAAACAGCAGAGGCACACAATCCTGAGAGGTTATTAATGGCAAATTAATAGGGGTCTTTATATGTAAAAATTACACCCAATAAATGTGACTCTGTATAATAAAGATACATTTAGTTTTTCAAAACTGAGCAGTATGTTTGTCTCATTTTGACCTCAGGTAGGACTCTGCATAGTTAGAGTAACACATTAACATGACAAATGATATAGAGAGAAACGTTTCTCTTTCACTTAATAATCAAATCAAATCAAATTTTAAAAAAAAATTTTGATTTGATAGAATATAGGATAAAATAACAGTAAAAAAACAGCAGGTAATATTATATTTGTATATACCACTTCAAGCATTTTTCTGTTTTCCTTTATTGCTTCCGTTGGGTAGGGCTCAGAATAGCTCTCAAATATTAAATATCCAGCAGAGAACAATCTTCTCTGCAGCCAAATTGTTGTTAGTTCATTCCACAGTGTCTCATACACATTTATTTAGACTGAATTCTGCCTGATTTTAGATATCCTGTAGAAGTAGATGTAAAGTTGGAGATTAAAGTTTCAAAACCAAAATAACTTTTCTTGTACAAGCATATCTTTAACATTCTACTTGGGACTTACCACTAGAGGGTTAGACAGTTGGTACTGCCATCTCAAAGATTTTGCACACCTGTCACACGCCAAGGTTCAGAGAGATTTAGGAGATACTAACAGCAAACAGCCACCTATACCGTTGGCATTCCTGCTGTCGGCAATCTGATAGTTCCTTATGTGAAACTCCTCTCGAGCTGTTTAGCCACATGTTGACAGTTTTACTCTGTGCAAAATCAAAGCACCAAGCTAGTGCATCAAAAATATGGTTCGGCTGTAATTTGATACTCTCTGTTGTTGTGTTTATCATATTTAGTCAAAAAGGCAGAAAGTGGTTTGGGTTAAACAAGAAAAAAAAAATACAAATTCCTGTTTTGTTAATGTACCTGCAGTCTGGTTAGAGAAACTTATATCACCACTACAGCACAGGTAAAAAACAGCATTAACTCGCTTTATCCCATGTGGACTGTATGTCAGCTTTGTTCAACAGTGACTGCATCTGCAGGGTGTTGATTGTGGGCTAAAAGAGGCTCCGGGTCCTGACTCACTCTCAGATGATTGGCTGGTAAGCAGAGATCCAGTCGATGAACTGGATAGTGACTAAAAGCTCCAAATAGCAGCAAGCCACCACAGTCTCCTCTTCGGTTTATTCCCTTTCTCCCACAGTTTTATTCCCATCCTGCTTATTTTATTGCTGTGCTGTGGCAGAAATAGACCTGCTAATGTGGTATTATGGTATGCTTATGTTACTGAACTGAGGTTTTATTAAATTGTCCTGCACTGTCTTTTTCAGTGGAGGCCAGTTAGAGTGAGCTCTTTTTCCTCAAACCTACCAATTCCATTTTCAAAAAGTTGGCACGTTAAAACAAATGTGAAAACAGAAATAAAACATAATAAAAATAAAGAGAAATGAAAGTGGATTTTTTTTTTCAATTTTTGCAAACTTTTACCTATCAAATGTTGAACTGAGAAATTTTATTGTGGGAGTAATACATTGAAATGAGCATGCACAATTTTATTATTGTGCATGCTCATTTCATAAACCTTAGGAAAGGGGCATGTTTAGGTCTACTACTATTCACCTCTTCTTTTAAAAACTCTCTATAAGCATTGCAGGCAGGAGGTTCAACTTGCAGATGTTTTTACTACAGATCTCTGCTGCTGTGACATGCGCAGACTGTGGTTTTTGGCACTGTCTTACAGAAATCACCAAGGCTTCATCTTAAAAAGACCTCATCTGGAGGATACCTTAGGACACTCCAAAATCTGTATATGTCATTCATTATTGTTGGTTCCTTCACAGATGTGCGAGTTACTCATGTCATGGACTAAATTGTGTCTTTCTGCTTTAGCCTGGAAGATTCTTTTTAGAGGATTCTAACCTATCTTCTTAAGGTTACAGTAGATGCAAATTTGTGAATATTTTTCCCTGTCTCACAATGGTAAAGAATCATTTTAAAAATTCCTAGATCCAGATTGTGATCCAGATCACCACCAAAATGTAATCGGTTGATCCTTGTACCACCCCCAAAAACTTTTTCATTGAAATCCATCTTGAGTTATCCTGCTAATGCAACTAAAAACATAACCTCCCTCAGCCTATCGGTGGGCAAAACTATCGGTGATAAAACTGTGTTCACTGACAGCAGTTTTCAAAAAAGTTTATGAGCCCATGCAGCAATTTCAACCTCAGAATACAGTTTATTTTTAATACAGTGTTATCTAAGGACCTGAAAATCACATCCCGTTGATATTGGTTTTCAGCCTTATTCACTGCAGACAGACATTTCTACAGATTTTCCAAATCTTTGAATGATTTTATGCACTGTAGTTGTTGAAATCCAGATTGTTGAATCCAGATTTCGTTTTCATAAAATCTTGACATATTTGCCCATGCTGACTTGCACAGAGCCCTGAAGCCCTCTTCCTCTTTGCCTCTTTGAGATGTTTTTTTTTATCCAGTCATTTTACTAATTAGCATCATTAATTGTGAGATGTTCCACCAGGTGTTTCTTTCCAGTATTTTTACACTCCAGCTTTTTTTTTTTTTTTTTGNATGTATTACTCCCATTCAATTCAAAATGAAAAGCATTTCAACATTTTATATTTTGTCTTTGTTGTATTATTGATCAAATTCAGGTTTAAATGATTTGACAGTCATTTGGGTTTTGTTTACATTTAGTACAGCATCCTTGCTTTTTTTGGAAACATGGTTGGAAAAAGCTTAATGAAGATTGTGAAATGCAGATATTTTCATCAGCAGTAAAATGTATTCAGTTGGAACCAGCTGCTGCAGATGTCATGAGGCACCGAAATTCTGCAAAAGCAATAATTGTGGAAACGCCATGAAGACCGATTCTGAAGAGTGATTCCATTACTTCACATCTCCAGTGCTAGTTATAGGATGAGTCATGGCTTTGTAGTACCGCTGATTGTTTCATGCTGAAACATCACAGGGATTTAACATCTGAAGAATCCTGCCATTAACACTTTGGTGTAATCCAATGTGTGTGTGCTTACATTACTGACGGAGTAAAAGCAAAAATCTGTTCATTCACAGTCACACGCTGTGGAGACTCACTTCCAATACGCCGACAACAAGTAGCCCCTCCAACGATTCATTAAATTTGAAGGGCACGACTTGGATTGTGGTTTAACTTTAGATTATTGTAAAGCTGAATAACTCATTCACCTTTTTTCCTTGAAGTGTGGGACGTCATGAGTAATGCAAAATACTAACTTGGCACGAAATCACAGCTCCGTGGAGCATCGTTTTCATTTCATGGCCTGAATTCACTCTTTAGTACTTATCAGTGTAGTGCTCATTCGCATCAAGTTTCTGTTTTCTGTGAAAAACCTCTGATTACCATTAAGGCACTGCATGCACAACACTTAATGGTAGAATCAGAAAATTAAGAGATGAGCCAGTGAAGACACTGAAGCATCCAGTGACCTAAAATCCAGGAGCCAGTACCACAAGCAGTCTAAGCCTAGCACATTGTTTATTATAATGAAATTCACAGATCACTAAATTAAGAAAGGCTGCACCACACAAATTAGGTCTCATGTATACAGTGCTTAACAAATTTATTAGGCTACCACCCAATGCCCTAAATTAACAGCATTGGTAATTACCAAAATTATTTTTTATGTTTCTGTAGTGGTTAATCCAAACATTTTAATCAAATTATATTTTCATTGCTAAAATATAATTATTGATGTTATCAATTAATTTACATATTCACTATTTTACAACAAAGCACAAAAAAACTGTAAATCACATTGTTGATTTTTTTTTTATTAAAATGCCAAAATACAGTTATTTGATTGCATTCCTGGCATAAAATTTAGGTTTCAGTTGTTGAATGCTATGCTGGATTCAATTCTGAAGTCCTGTGTCCCGGCTCAAATTTGGGTATCACAATATGAATTCAGTTTGTTATCTGTCTTTTGTTTTTGATGGCTTTCTAAACTTTTTGTCTTTACTTGTTTTTATAACAAGTGGTCGAACAAATTTGTCAAAAACTGTAACACGCACAGGCAAGTAACTGACTGACCCAACTGGTAAAGGATGACTATAAGTGTCAATGCTGCTACAATCTATGTTTATTAACTAACCAACTGGAATGCCATGTGAGATGGCACCCTGATACTCACATTATTGTGAAAAAACAAAGCAAACTCAGAGCCAAAAGCTCGCATATTGCTTATGGTAAACAAAGAAAATCTGATTTGGTTTGGGCAGCAGAAGTCTTTGGTTGCAGGATATGTCTTCCAGCTGTTATCATGGCTGCATCAAAGAGGAGGTAATATGGAGAGAGAAACTGCATCCATGCGTGCTAGCCTACAATTTAATAAGCATTATCATCTTCCAGTCTACTTATGTAAAACTTGATGTTGTGTACCTAGGTTTGTTATCCTTGTTGTACAGTGCAGCCTGCAATAAACTTATAAGACTGCTGAAATCTGATAGTCAGTTGGGGCCTTAAAGAGCAGGTTAATATGAGTTTAAGGTGTGTGTGTGTGTGTGTGTGTGTGTGTGTGTGTGTGTGTGTGTGTGTGTGTGTGTGTGTGTGTGTGTGTGTGTGTGTGTGTGTGTGTGTGT
>JASGAU010364827.1:0-10280 GCA_030220045.1 Australoheros facetus
GTGCATTGAAGGACAAATCCTGGTCAAAAATGACTCCAAGATTTCTCACAGTGTTACTGGAGGCCAAAGTGATGCCATCCAGAGTAAGTATCTGGTTTGAAACTCTTCAAATAAACCGTTCCTCTGCAGATGATCAGTTAGCTGTTTTACAACTACTCTTTCAAGAGTCTTTGTATGGGCAGCAAAGTTTTTATATAACTCATTCCTTTGAATACTGCTAAGTCTTATGATTATAGGAGTAGCTGCTTTGATTGATGGTTGTACCAATCCAGGCAGCTGTAGCAGATAGCTGTATGCTAGGCCTCTGGCTAAATCAAGCCAATAAAACTGGTATTCTCAACCGTGTTTGTACTGTTGGTGCATTTGGAATTATCTGACAAATAATATAATTTCTTTGGAGGTTTCTGTAGAGATTCCCAGAGACAGTATTTGCTCACTGTGCCTTTCATGTATTTTACATTTTATTGGTTTAATTATTCCTTTTTTTACCTTGCGCAGCCCTGCAGCATTCTTTATGCATAGCTATCTAAGATATGAATAAGCTACACCTAACTCTCTATGCTGCATATTTCAGTATGAGTCAGTCTGAAACCTCCCCCCCTCTAAGTTGTTACACCTCAGTGTCTCTCTCTGCACGCAGGACCTGGAGTGAGGAATGTTGCTCATCTCTTAAGCCCATTTAACAGCTCGTTACCCATCCATCTCTTCCACCCTCTGTTCCAGACTGTCATCACTTCTTGGTCAGGTTCCATTCTTGCTAATGTGGCAGAAACGAGCCGTGTGCACGGCAAAGCGAAGTGGATCAGATTTGTGGCGGTTTTTTACCACTGCACGCTATGACAACATAAACAAGACTCAACACAGGTAAAAGATGCAGGAGAGCGCAATGACACAGAAAGCATTAGTGCTTCATTTGGACAAGAGTTTAAACACACAAGGCATGAGGGATGTGACTTCACGTAATGACTAATTAAACCGGATTAGAAGGGAGCCACGGAGACTTAATTTAGCATCATTACCCTGACAGACTGCTCTGGTCATTTTGACAAGGAAAAAACAAAAAGGGTGGAATTTGTTTTATCTTATAGAAGAAAATCAAATCAAACATTCCTGATTCAAAGAATGTCAAGAAAACCCTGCAAAGGTGCCTCGAGCTCCTGATCTCCCAGTCTGAGGCACATTTCTCATCCTACTGAAATAACTCACCACACACGTCACAGCTTCATTATACTGACATCAGGGACAGAGAGACAGCGGCTGTCCAGACACACTAAATACAGTGTGGATTATATTTAAGAAACAGAACACGCTGCAGTCATGCTCGTCTCTGTACGTGAAACTGATGACGTGTGGTCTCTTTAAAAAAAGACATTCATGTCATTTCTATATCAATCATTTATATTTCTTTCCTGCTTTCATAGGCCGTATAAAACATGGATGTACTGCAGTTTCCAGATTGGAAAAATGAAGCCGATGCAGACGTGCCTTAAACCTAGATGGTCATCGTTTCGGCTCCTGCAGAAGTCTGTGGTAAGTGAGATGGTACTTTTCTTAGCCTCATTCACACACACACACACACACAAGCATGTTTTCTATCCCTTTGACATTCACACACTCAGGATACTTCAACATTCATACATTAATCCAACATGCTGACACGGTCCCATTAATAGCTGCATTTTCACTTTTCTTTGTCACAGATTCTATAGAGAGAAGTCACTCTGTGTGCACACTGCAGGGAAAAATGTTGGCACTGTGCTCAGAGCTTTGAGCCACTTACACACTCGCTCTGATAACAGCCCCCCCTTCACTGCAAATAAATAAGGTCTCCTAGAAGCAACCGTGACAATCACATCAGGCATAAGACATGTTTTTTCCCGTGTTAGATTTAGCATAGTTTGCAGTAAATTGCATGCCACAAACATTAGTAAACGATGTTTGTATGACTCATTTAAATATTTGGATCCTGAAAGGGAAACTCCAACAGAGTTCATTCGGCAGCTTTTAGTACAGGAAGGCTTTGATCTGAGTTCCTCCAAAATTCAAACCTATGGATCATTTTCACAGGTTGCTTGAAACCACATGCTCATTGGCTAAAGAACTGTCAATCCCAAGCCATTAGCCAATGAGTGAGCTGTTTCACATCATGTCAGTTTTTTGCACCCAGGCCTTCAGACACCAAGGGGTGGCGTCCATCTTTAACCATGTTTACCTGGGTAAACACCTGCTATCCAATTCAGCACTCACCTGGTGTAAAGGTGTTTATATTTGGGGTATTTATACATGTGATTTGATTAGAATTAAGTAACTTGTTTAGCTGGCAAATTGTCCTAAAAGTTATATTATTGCTAGCAGATCCTCCAAAGCTCATTTTTCTATTTTCACCTTTGAATTTCAATTGCAAACGAAGTCACTCAGCTGATCGTGGATCAGTCTGTCATCACACCTGAAATGACACGAACCAAGTTTAAGCTAATCAGTTTTCCCACAGCTCCAAAAATAAAAGTTCAAAATAACTGTTAAAGTAGACATATGAGAGATTATGAGAATTGAAACCAGGTGGAAAATGTGACATTTTTTAAATAAGTATTCTTTTATCCATCCTCTTCCCCTGTTCAGGGTCACTGGAGCCTATCCCAGCTGTCACAGGGTGAGAGGCAGGGTACACCTGCACAGGTCACCAGCCTGTCACAGAGAGACAGACAACCATTCACACCTGTGGGCAATTTAAAATCACCAATTTAACCCCACTAACTGCAGGTCTTTGGACTGCAGGAGGAAACCCACACAGGGAGAACGTGGAGACTCCACAGAGAACGGCCTGGATTCAAACCAAGACCTTCTAGCTATGAGGCAGCAGTGTTAACCACCACGCCACCGTGCTGCTCGGTGTTCTTTTATATTACATATTATTATTATTTTGAGTGTGCTGTCATCCTGCATGCAGCCCATTGAAGTTTTTGCTCCTATTTTTTTTTTTTTTTTGGACCGCAGCACAACTTCATGCTGCTGGTGTTTACTCAGCTGATTGCCCTGATCAGCTGATTGCACTGATCAGCTGATTGCACTGATCAGCTGAGATTCCAGCTGGAAATCTGGAGGAAAATCACACCAAGGATGCCGAGGTGGACCGAAGAAGAGGAAAGGAGCGCTGCGGTGAGTTTTCTGAGTTATGCACCATGAATCTGTCCTCATACAGTCACTGTGGATACAATGCCGACAGCAGGGCCCAAAGTCAGAGGGAGTACCAGGAGTGTGCTTCATGGAGTCATGGCTGCTCTCCTTAACCCTGTAAAGCCTGAACCATAAAATCATTTCTTAAAAAGAAATTAAACATTAATTTGCATGAGCTTTAATTTGTATATTTTCTTGCATTTTCTTGTTTAAAATGTGCAATTTATTTGTTTTTAACTCGTGATTTTCTCAAAACTCATGCATCAAATATGCTCCAGCTGGTGTTAAAGGGTTAATAACTGCTGATGCAATCCTGCTCACATCTACATCAAAG
Source organism: Australoheros facetus (assembly GCA_030220045.1). NCBI lineage: Eukaryota > Metazoa > Chordata > Actinopteri > Cichliformes > Cichlidae > Australoheros > Australoheros facetus. Next base: position 3,509 of record JASGAU010364827.1, read on the forward strand.
AGCATATTTGGTGCCCAAATATGAACTGTGTGCTGTTGGACTGCAGCCATATTATTTACCTCAGGAGTTATATAGATGCTGTTTATGTCCCCCCTCCTGTTGGCCCCACTGATGCAGAATTCTGGCTGTAGGAGATCAAATACTTATTTCCTCGATGTAGACCCTGTCCCGCTGGACGTGATTATCTACCCGCTCAAACACGTCTGCGCTCACCTGGACAAATAAGCGAGCACCATCAGGCCGGCTTTACTGGGTGATGAAGTGAGCGATGCCTCTTTAGTGACCTGGATAGTTGACTACCTGACCAGACCACCGCAGGTGCACCTGCAGCGCTGTGTGTCTGACAGCGTGCTCAGGAGCCCCACTCTTCACTTGGTGCACCGTGGACTCAGCTCCTGCACAGATACCTGACACTTTCAGACATGAGGAGGAGGAGGAGGAGTGCAGGGCTGTGGTAACTTTGTTACATGTTGCGAGCAGAACCATCTGCAGCTCAGCGTGGCAAAGACCGAGACCACCAGTGACCCCCAGTGTGGAGACTGAAGGATTACAAACGTGTTCACGATAAAACAGAAGGACCGACCCGGACTCGTCTGCTGGATGACACGTGTTTGGTGGCCATCCTCGCTGCCGCGGGTGCTGGGGCAGCTGATCGACTGAATAAATATATTTATTTATTTTAATTTAACGCTGCACTTTGGCTTTACTTATTTTTTTAATAAAAACATGGGAGCCCCACAGATGGTAATGCTCTGGGGATTACTGCTGAAAGCAGCACTGTATGACTTCATGTGCATCCTACAGAGAAAATATAGTCTTCAAATCTGTTAGCTGAATAAAACTTTAATACATGAATAGAAATTGTTAAAAAAAAAGAATTATAAAGATAATATTAAATTCAAAGAATAACAACCTGCCAGCAACAAGGTCAGAATGAGAGGTCAGAGGTCAGAGGCTGGAGTCCACAGTCTGCTCCGGATCACAGGAGCTCATTGTGAGGAAGATGCGTTTGGAAAGCTCTGGGCCGACTCTGCGGGAGGTCGAGGTGACGCCTTCGCCTCTGCGGATCAGCAGGTCAGACAGCAGAGAGAGCTTCTCCTGTTCGGTCCTGCACAGACTGTAAGCCTGCAGACACACAAGGAAAGATGAAATATTACATCAGTTCAAATGTTTGTGACGTGTCGACCTGATATCTGCATCCAAGAACTCTTAGCGGCTGCACTTAAAGTAATAAACTTTCCAGATCTCCTGATGACGAGGTCTACAAAAGCAAAACGATTACAAACTGACACAAATTCATGCCAGCTAAAGCAAAGAGAGGTGATCCTGTATCAGCACGAGCTCTGAACGTTTGAACTTGCTTCATGCTGTGAAGTCTGAGATGCTGCCATAAACTCTCCTGATGCCACCAACTCTTAGAACTGGATAACAAGCATACGGTCGGTGTTTGTACACCTTTGCAGGTCCCAGTACAGCTGCTGCACTGGTCCCTGTGTGTGCCACTGCTGACGTAATCAGATTAGATTCAACTTTATTAATCCCTTTGGGAGGGTTCTGTCAGGGAAACATTTATGCTCGCCGTAATGGTGCAGGTACCCGCCGCAGCCCTCTCCTGAGCCGAGCTCTCAGTGCCACGCGTCAGAAGGTTCAACACTTTTCCAGGTTTTCTCCATTTATGGATAACTGGAGTCCCAAAGCCTTAAGAATGGCTCTGTAACCCTTTCAGACTGATGGATGTCAGCGATGTTTCTGCTTCACTTTGTCACACGGCTTCTGTGTAAGTGATGGATTCATTGAGCAGGTCTGCTGTGGGGGACAAACTGAACTCAGCTTTCCAGAAAACAGTTCATGATTCAGCAAAGAGCCATTTTTTTTCCTTAATAAGTTAAATCATCATTTTAAAACTGCTTTTTGGATTCTCTCGGGTTATCTTTGTCTAATATTAAAATGTGTTTGATGACCTGAAATATGAGCAACAAATATGCAAATAAATGAAATCATGATGAGGAAAAACACTCTCACAGAAATGGTGATAAGAAGGAAAATCTGCACAAAATCATCGTTTAGACACAGCGATGAGCTCTTTATAAGACAACGACTGATCACAGTAACGACATTCAGGACAATGAAAAAGGTCAAAGACAAGTTAAAGGAAGTTACCTCCAGAGAATATGAACCTGTGTTAATATACAGATTGCAGCAGAGCTCAGTTATATAAACTTCCACGTGTGACCTGTGCAGGTCCACTGAAGCTGCTCTGAGGTCTGTGGCAACAAGCTGCTCGCAGCAGATCCTTTAACAGCATCTGAGGATCTGTGAGTTAGAGCCGCGTAAGAAAGAATATTTTTTCACATCAGAGGAGTCTGACTGAAATGTCCTCGTTATAAAGAGGAGAAAGAAGGAGAGTTTAAATGTTCTTTGCCGTCGAGGCGTCAGTAAGCTGACGTGAGGACGGTGAATTCTGCCTGCTCAGACTCATCAGTGTGTCAGCCGTGTTTGTACCTGCTTGAGCAGCTGTGGGGAGGGATAAGCTGCCAAGATGGCAGCAGCCATGTCTGGGCTCACTCTGTTGAACTGCTGAATCTGTCTCTTCCACACTTGCAGCAGGCCCTTCCCAGCTCTATCCACCCGCTGGCCCCCTGCCCACTCACTCTCCAGGTGGAAGGAAAAGCCCGTCTTCTCCCGCTCTCTCCTGAAAACGCACGGGGAAACGTGGGAAATGAATGTTTGATCTGGCAGAGGCCGCTTTCAGCTGAGCCGTGAAGAGAAAAAACAAATAGAGTTGCTCACTTGAAAGGAGCCTCTGCGACCGCTTTGGTTGTCATGGCGATGTGGTTCGAGAAGTCCCTCCAGGTACCGAAGAAGCAGACCGAGACACCGGCGTGAAGCTGGAGATGCACGAGTGCCTGAAAGGATGTCAGAAACAAACAGATGAATCACTTTATGCATAAGCAACATAGTAACCACGATTCCACTGAAAACACGCTCCAGGATAAATCACAGCATCACTTTATTACAGTTTATTACATTACAGAATAGCTCAGTCTGTACCTTAGTAAGAAAAATACCTTTAAGGCAAAAGCTGACTCAGATTAATGAGGCATGAACTGCAACAAATGCAGAGGTTGTTTGGTTTTTGTATTCTTCTCTAACCAGTTATAAATGACCAAACTGACCGACCTCCTCTACTTCGACTCGGGACACCTGCGGCAGCACAGCAGCTCCACCGTTCTTCTCCCTCTTCTTGGCTTTACCTCCACCCGTCTTTGTGACAGCCTCTCGAAGATTCTTCTGATTTTGAGCCTTCTGTGATCTTGGGACGAAAACTTTGGTCATGTTTGATGCACAGGACATTCGGTGGTGCGTTTCCTCTCCTCACAGCATTATTTTGCCAGGCTCCACAGTGATACCTGACATGTTTGCAGACATCCACGTGTTCACGCGGTGTCTTGTTGGTTTTTAACATTTTACTGAGCACTTTACTTCACACTGTTGTCCACATTTACACCAGGAGCCGTAGTTTCACCACCAAATCAGCCAGTCTGCAGCTGCTTCTAGCAGGACGTCTAAAAAGCACTGAATTAAGCCTGATTAATTTACCACTACTACCACTGCAACTGCAAAATATCCAGAATACATGTCATGTGTGCAGACCTCACACCAAAAAGCAAATGATTTAATTTACTGTAATTAGTATGGATGTAAGCAGAAACAGCACAGTTACCAGAACACAAAGCCAACGATGGGGAGGTGCAGGAAGGCCTCCCCATGATGCAGCTGTGAACTGTTCAGCAGTACCTGCAGATGGTTTAAGCCTCGGGATTTCTTCCAAAGAGGAAAAAATCCAGAAACACGTTAAATTTAAAAGTCACGATGGGGCGTACGTTCTGGTTTCATATACGTGACCACTTCCATTGATGGAGGTGCCAAGTACAAAGTTAGCATGAGCTGTAAAGCAACAACAATCAAACTATCCTTTCCTTCATATTCCTACCTGAAGTATTTCTCCAGCTCGATCACTGCCAGGCTGAGGGTCCGGCCACGGTGGCGCCTTTGCTGCTCCTGGACCCAGGACGTCAGGGTGGGTCCACAGTCTGACCTGCCACGCCTCTGTTCCTGGATCAGGCGGGGGGGCAGATTAGGAAAAAAGAACTGTACAGATATGCAATTATACTTTATAAATGATGTAAATGCACCGTTTGCATTTACATCTTACATGTAAATGAAATACAAATGAGGACAAAATTATCATTTAAAGTTGTCAAAATTTTCCGCAGTGCTTTAACACTGAGGGATTTTCTTTAGAAAGCTTAAATTATTTCTATCTGCACACTTTCACAGAATTATTATCAGCTCCCTGAAAAACCGACCTTTTCATTGAGCCACCGCACAAACTGCTGTGCAGTGATGTGCTTTAGCTTTGGCTTATCTGAGGCTTATCTTCCAGTTTACACAGTATTAAAACCTGAGCTGTCAAAAACCAAAGAAATCCGTTTGGACCTGAGAAAAAGAACGTTGATACTCACAAAGCAGGACATGGATTTACAAAGTTACACTGTTTCCAAGTGTCAAGAACTGGAGAAATTCAAGGAGAGCCACACGGCACAGAACAAACCCGGCAAAGATGTATCCAAAGACCAGAACGAGTACCAAGACACTGATGAATGATTTAGTCCAAGAACACCATCACTACAACCCTGCACAGGAGCTTCAAGCCAGACTGAGGTATGCTGTGGAGAAAGATTATGCATAAGTGCGTCCTTTGGTCAGATGAGACGAAACTAGAGACGCTGGAGAAAGAAGGGAGAACACCGTCCCCACAGTGAAACATGGTGGTGGGGGTATTACACTGTGGGGACGCTTTAATGTGTCGGGAACTGGTAATCTCGACAAGGTGGAAGGAATCGTGACGTAAGAAGGAAACAAAGATTTTGAAAGAAAACCTCCAACAGTCAGCTGCAAAACTGGTGTGGAAAGCTGTGGAAAGTGAGGAAAGCTGGCTCTGTAACTGGAGCCAGACTGGACACACTGGGAGAGGAGGTGGAATAATCCAGACTACAGATGTTAGAAGCTGAACCTCTGAGCAGCCACTTCAAAACATCTGTATGGAACAAAGATCAGGACTGAAGACTCCTCTCTGCTGAGAATCATGTGTACCCACAGCCATCAGGCCTTCACTTCTCAGACCCGTGAATTTCCCTCTGAGATCAATAAAGTTATTCTTAAATTATGTATTGTAATTTTGAATATGAGACATAAATTAGATCTATATATATGTATATATTAATATATATTCAAAGCCTGACACGTCTCTGTGCGGTGGAGCTCCAGCTATTTAAAACACATCAACATCTTTCATCTCAGTCCAGCTCACAGCATCTCTGATTAGAATAAATCAGCTCACCACCAAAAACATGAATCACTGCTGAGAACGGGTCCCACAAAGACAGAAGTTTGAGAGATTTAGTAAACTTTTTACATATTTACATTTTGAGGGGGAACCAGTCCATTCATACAGCTTTAACATCATCATTTCCTGGTTCATGTAATATAACAATAATAATAATATTTGCTGGCAAGGTCGTCTTACAACACAAAATTAACAACAGTATTAAGAGATTTAGAAATCTGGGAACAATATGAATGTAAAACATAAATGAAGGTGTTTTAGCTGATTAAACAGATAGTCTAACAGATAGTCAGAGTCTAGCAGACGAAGGTAAAGGGGTAATAAGTTCCAAAGACGCGGTGCTGAGCCTGTGAGGAGGTGTAACGATGATGGAGGCGACCGAGGCATGAACCAGGACTCGTGCGCTGTGGTGAGAACAAAAAGGCTGCAGTCTAGAAATGTTATGTAGGTGGAAGAAGGCTGACTGTGAAACAATACTGATGTGGGCGCTAAACGACAGTCCTGCCCGAGATGACCCCAAGACTTCTGATAGTGGGGGACGTGTGGACCTGACAACCATCTATAAAGACAACAGAAGGGTGTATTTTAGAAAGTGGGTCCTTTGAGCTAAAGGATAACTTCACTTTTACTGCCAATGAGTGGTGCTGACCTGCAGGTGAGGACAGGAGGGGGCAGAGAGGTTCTAGGATGGAGAGTTGTGTGTTGTTGGCATAAAAGTGAAAATGTATACCAAAATGACAGAAGATAATATTTCTGAGAGGAGGGTTGTACAAAACAGAGCATGCAGCAGAGAGCGGGAGAGTCGTGCGGATGTCATCGGTATTTGGGCTGGTGTGAGCTCACACTAGCTGTACACAAACAGCAGCGCTGCAGGGGTCACGGGGTTTCTGAGGCTTTAATCTTCAAATGTAAAAGCCCAACAGGGACAAGGCTCAGAAATCAGCAGCAGCTACAAACTATACAGTGGCTTGCAAAAGTATTAACTTTTCCATATTTTGTCACATTACAACATAAACATATTTTACTGGAATTTAATGTGACAGACCAACACAAAGTGGTTACAATTGTGAAGTGGAAAGAAAATTATACATGATTGAAAACATTTTTTACAAATAAAAAACTGAACAGTGTGGTGTGCAAAAGTATTGAGCCCCCCTGAGTCAATATTTTGTGGAACCACCTTCTGCTGCAGTTCCAGCTGCAAGTCTTTTAGGGTTTGTCTCCACCAGCTTTGAACATCTACTGACTGAAATTTTTGCCCGTTCTTTGTAAAACAGCTCAAGCTCAGTCAGATTAGATGGAGAGCGTTTGTGAACAGCAGTTTTGGGTTTAGGTCTGGACTTTGACTGGGCCGTTCTAACA
>JASGAU010364829.1:0-31989 GCA_030220045.1 Australoheros facetus
CATATATACATACATATATACATACATATATATATATATACATATATATTCATACACAAGAACCAAATATTACAAAGTAAAACAGGAAATAACATAACAATCCAAAAACCATGATAAGGGTGACAAACATATGTAAGAGAGCTCTGAAAAATATTTTACATATGAGATGAAGATTTTCCCAGTTATTTCAAAATGAGACATCAAAGGTAAAATATATAAATATCAAGGTTTATTAAGAATGGCTTAGTAGGGCGCCTGGGTGGCTTGGTGGTGAAGCCGGTGATCACATACATATGCCGCGTTGTGGTGCGGGCAGCGCGGGTTCAAGTCCCGGCCTGTTGCTGGTTTGCCTGCGTGACTTCCCCTGTATCTTTCTCCCTCCACTACTCATAAAAAGCTGCTGTGGCCAAAAAAGAAAAGAATGGCTTAATACATTTAAGAAACACAAGCATTGTTCTCTTTTAGTGATGAACATCCTGCCTTCTGCTAGAAGATACTGCTGAAATAATCAAAAGTAATAACTCTAAGAAAACATGCAGCATCAAGGGGCTTAAGGGTATTGGCAGCAACATGCATTTAAACTGAATCTGCATAGTCATGGAGTAGTAAACATTTTGCCTGGACAATCTGCAGCTGACTGCTACAAGAGAGACACGCCTCCAACTCAAGTGCATCTTTATCGCTTGATCACCATATTTCAGCTTTTGGCCTCATCAGGAAACACATTCCAGACAACATTTTAAAATGGATAGGGAGAGCATAGAAAAAAAATGGACAATGGATCATATACAACTACATACACATCTGCCAGTGAGGCAACAACAATGACTGGCCACACAATAATATGCTATGACCTCAGGGAGAGTAGAGAGAATAGGGCATAGTATTTTGTCCTGTGGAACACTATTTGTGACCTGAAGAAAACCTATGGGCACTTCATTTTTTCACGTCATGTTAAATATTTTTTGTTTGTCACAGCATAAGAGGATGGATTCTTCACAATGATTTCAAGAAATTATGAGAGACATGTTTACATTTTTATGTTACGATTTTATAAAGAACCAGCAACCAGAAAACCTTATTCAGCCTGGTATTAATTCTAAGAGAAACTGTTCTGGAGGGATGAACACTATTCTTTCAAAAGTTATTCCATTATTTAGTACTGTAATGAGGGTGGTGGAACATGTCAATCCCATAGGTTGGGTCTGATGACTGCTAAGTCCATAGTTGTAATTTCAAGTCAAACAACATTTAAAAAAAAAATGTATTTATTTATTTTGCAAATAATCTTCTATGACTCTGGTAACAGAAGGTGGTCCAGAAGTACAATTTGAGACATGTAGTACTGAGATCAATAAAGACAGATCCTACTCTGCTGACATCGGGAAACATAAAACTTCTGTGATGGGCAAGGGTTTGTGTGTGTGTTTGAGTGTCTGTGTGATGCAGGAAGACAGATGTGAACAGAAGAATCTCCAGGGCTGCTCTGATATATCTAGGGATTGCTCTGTTGGTGTACAGTGTGAAGTGCTGGTGGTTAAGTCCAGTCTGGCTGTATGTCTCAGATGTCAGGGATATACTTTCCTCCTTTTCAGCTGTGGCAATTCACTGAAGCGGAGATTACTCTTAGAGACAGCACGCACACCATAATCCACAAGACATCTCTGTCCCTGTGACTCTCCGGGCAGTGGGATTTCTTATGATGTACTGTAGGCTGACCTGTGTTTGTGTGTGCAGTACCAAAATGTAATTACTGAGAGATTAGACCACACAATATGCTGGTTAAAAGTGAGAAAGACACATGTTCAATCTGATAATAAAATCAAAAATTGGCAGGGTATATTTTGTGAAAATTTTGGCACTACATTTTGGCACTTCTCTTCATTTTCCTTACCACCTATGCAACCTCTGTTGCTCTTTTCTTTCTTTTCTCTATCTTCATCTTTATTTCAGACAGCATTTTTTTGTCCAAATAATTAAAATTTTAACAAAACAACTTCCTAAAATATATACCATATCTATGTATGTGTATATATAAAATTAATCAGACATTAGATAAAACAGATAATTTTGGTCACTTTTTCTTTAAAGGTACAGTCAGTCATTTTTTGAGGTTATTTAATAGAAAAAAAAAGTTGAACTCATAAATATACATATTAGTGTGTAATTACATCTTCCAGCAAACTAGTGTGTTCATCAAATTAGAATTAATCCATTAGAAATACGTAAGAATGGGCACCAGTTTGTGGAAGCCTCCATGTTGTTATGAAGAATCGTACCTATTAAAACATAGGTATGATTCTGAGAAGCAAAAACAAGAAGGAAAGAGAAAACATGGCCAGCACCTGGATAAAATGTCCTGTTCCTCATCAACTCAAGCCTCATCTCCTGAAGTCAATGCTCCAACCCATGAAAACGTGTACAAACATGCTTATTTATTCCCCATGTTGTCGCAATTACTGTATTGTCAGCAGACTAGACATGTGACCCTCCCATCTCTGGACAGCTGACAAGAGTCAGCTACACAACAACAGCTGGTTATAAGCTAACATTATGCCAGCTAATTTTAGGTTTGAGTGTCACAAAAATCACATTTTCTCTCTGATCAACAGTTTAATTACATTTTCACACCATACAAGAGTTTATTCGCTGAGTGTCTGAATCCAACAATGTTAGATTCATTTCAAAGAAAGTTTCACTAACCCCATCTAACAACAGCTAACAGCGGCAAAACAGCAGTGATCAACAGAAAATTTCAGGATATCCTCAACAACTCAACTCAGTTATCGCTGTCATAGGACAAAATTCAGCTTCACTGACTAATCTGATTCCTTTCACAAAGTTTTACAGCCCCCTCCAGAGTACATAGATGTGGACACTTCTCACTCAGCTTATTGACTGCTTGCTGAAGTAAACAGCGGACTGACAGCCTACAATCACTACAGAAGAATGACAGCCAGAGTTTTTGAGGTGACTTGGGGTAAAAACATCAAATACCACAAAATATTTAATTCAATTCAATTTTACTTAGATAGCACCAAATCGCAGCACCAGTCACCTCGAAGGCACTTTATAATACAAGGTAAAGACATTTGGTCCTCGGATTGTTGAGTAGTGGTGGCTTTATAGAGAGTTGTCACTCAACAAAGCTGAACAGTGCAGTCAAAAACAGGGTGTGAACGATCAGAGAAAAACAGAAAGAGCAAAGCTGCAGGTTGTAAAATCAAAACAATGCACTCAGAGGTGTAGATTCTGCAAAATAATCTGAAGCTACAGTATAAGCACCCCTTTTACAATACGCAATCAACAGAGAATTCACTGAATTAAAATACTCCCTTACTTAATCTCCTAATATCCTGATTCTGCTGATAGCATAGTATTGTATCAGGTATGGAGATGTGTTGCAATAATGAGGATGAAAAGAGGTGAGTATTTCTTACATTTTAAAGCAGTTGACAGCTGTAAAATACACAGGCTGTAGTCCATAAATTTTTTCATATAAACACTTATCTTCATGTCTCCAGGTGAGGTCTCTCTGAAATTTTATTCAATCAAAAAAGCTGTGAAAGGGCAGCACTAAGAGCATAAAACAACACATTCAGTGTAAACCAAAAATAAAATTGGATGAAATAATGCTTAACTGCTTAGATGTATTTGCACAGTTCATATTTTCATATGTTAATTGTAGTATATTTAATAGCATATATCCAATTTAAAACTTTCTTTAGTCTACTTTGGACTGACCAGAATGGACAATGCTGCTGCTTCCTGACTGTAGTTAAAAGCAAGGGATGTATGCCTACAGTAAAAATCATGCTGTATTTAAGATAATAGATTCACTGTGTCAAAGGTGAATGTTCAGCCTCAAGCCATTCTCTGCTAGTTTGCAGCAGAAGGATTACCTCCATGTGCCAGAGTTTGGAAGCCTTACAAGTTCAGTAAGAAAAAAAAAACAAACATGTTTGATCAAGTTAGTTTTTAAGCAATTACCCATCCTCACTGTACTGTACAAGACACCTTTTGATCTTTACTGTACTATGTATGAGTCACAAAATGTGTGGTGATCATGGTGCCAACTCCATATGCAAATATCTAAAACACAGTGTTTGAGAACAGTATTCTTTCTAAGAATGTGATCACTGAACCAAAGTTGCTTCTGAGTAAGAGATATAAAAGCATTACTATTTTCAAATTAAAATAATTATTTTTTCTGAAAAATGAATCTAACGCATGAGCGACAGTACTGGATATACTTTATTCATTACGTTAAAATTGCAAAATTCTTAGAAGAACCTTAATTAGTCTTTTCATGGGACTGAGTTTTATAATATATTTACAGGCAGATAATAAATTAAAGAAATATACAGTGTGTTAAAACATGATGGAAATGGTTGTTTCTGAGATAACCATGCCCAAAACCAAATGAATGCTTTGATGAGTATGACAATGGCCAGTTCTAAACCCAGTTCGAACCTATGTGAGATTTCTGATCAACATGTTAGAAAGCACTTTTTGATACTATGATCACAACAAAAAATGGGGGAATATTCTTTGGAAGAATGGTGTTAATGCCAAGGCACAATAAAGCTGTTCTGCTGGCATATGGAAACTCAAGATCTTACTAAGGCATATTATACTGGTTTTTTTCTTTCATTTGTCACCAGTCTGCATATATCTAGAATTCTAAATCTGGCAAGCTTTCCTCTCACTTATTTTCCCTTCACACTGCTCTCTCATTTCCCACATTGTTATATTTTTCAAACCCATCATTCAATGTTGCCACATTCTTCAAGTGAATTGACAAAACACAATGTGCAATATGAATCAAAGTCGCTTCTGCCCACAGGTGAGCTTAAGAAGTTTAACCTAAACAGCAGAAGAAAGACATTTTAATTTAGAAATTCATACCAGAAGGTTAGACTGAAACTATTACATTCCATTTGAAATTGTGCCTTTCAAATTCAATATAGAAAAACATTCCTGCAGCAGATGTTATTTTATGTTGAGTTGTTTGGCTTCCTGTTTGTGAGTTGTTGTGTTTTGTATTTATCAGGATTTCAACCCTGATATTGGATACTGGACTAAACACAGTAGCAGAGTTGCAGGCTAGCCAACAAACTGTTAGACTAACAGCTGACAGAGCCAACAGCTGACCGGAGTAACAGCTGACTGAATTTCCTTACTCACGAAACCAGGTAAGGTGGGGCCGAAGAGGACTCCATGGCTGAGGAAGTTGAGGACATTGAAGTCTCTTGACTTTATATCACAAATTCCATAGACAAATAACAATATGTGGTTGGGTTATTCATAAACTTAAGAAAAGCATACAATAGATTATATTAATTTAAAAAAAAATCTGGAATTTTATGCCATCAGGGGGTAGTTTTAAACAGCAGTTCATGAAGTTAAATGAATGTTGCTCCTTATGTATGGACATTGCTTGTGGTGTACCTCAGGGGTCAGCGTTGGGGCGTGAACAGTTTAATTTATAAATCAGTGACATACTGCATGTAACGTGTCAAAAGTGTTAAAAATTGGCTGATGATACAAATATTTTCAGCTCTGGTGATAAGAATTTATTGAGATGACAACTGAAATGGGGTTGAGATGTTATAATCTAAGGTAGTTTTTCAACTTCAAAACCGTGAATGTGTGTACTGCCAAGAAATTTTTTTTGCATTTCTGTGTGTTTCTCTGCACATTATGCTCCTCAGCACCTGCTGACCCCGCTCTGTGATTTTACATAGCCTACCACTTCTTGGCTGAGTTTCTGCAATTTTAGTAGCGAGGACATTTCACAACTGGACTTGTTGCACAGGTGGCATCCTATCACGGTACCACGCTGGAATTCACTGAGCTCCTGAGAACAACCCATTCTTTCACAAATGCTTGTAGAAGCAGTCTGCATGCCTTGGTGCTTGGTTTTATACATCTGTAGCCATGTAAGTGATTGGAACGCCTTAATTTAATGATTTGGATGGGTGAGTGAATACTTTTGACAATGTAGTGTATGATCTTCATGAGAAACAAAGAAGAAAACATGTTGAATTTCAGTAAATGTCTCTGTTCAGTAAGTTGCTACTTCATGCTTATTCAGATTGTACAATTAACATTCTGTAACTGGAGGTACTTGGCTCATCCTATTCCTGTCATGGCTTTGAAGAGAATGCTTTGTTTAGCTGTGTTATTACATTATCAACTGACAGACAATTTGTTTGACAGTGCAACTTGAGACAAATATGATGTGCATACACATCGCCTCAACCCCTGTTCCTTGATTTCAATTAACAGCTTTCTGTTCTTTAACACAGTCAGTGCAATTTTTTCCATCTGTCATGTCAGTAAATCACATGGTAAAACAATAATCCATCCATCCATTCTCTGCCCATGTACAGGTCGCCAGCCTGTCGCAGGGCCAACCCACAGAGACAAACAACCATTCACATGCACATTAACACCTATGAGCAATTTAGAATCATCAATTAACCTAACTCCACGTCTTTGGACTGTGGGAGGAAACCGGAGTACCCGGAGAAAATCCACGCAGACACGCAAACATGCAAACTCCACAATAATATGTAAGCATTTTACAATAATCATTTTGATTCATGGACAGTGTGACATCTCATTCCAATCCACATTTATAATGCAAGCTCTGGCATAGGCCACTTGGGTAAACAGATATGATCTCCTGAGAAAAATATATTGAGCACAAAGCTTGGTAGATTATGGGGCACAAGGCAGCTGATACAGCGGTTAGCTGCTAGCCAGACATGGAGATTTCTGGAATTTGCTTTACTCATTTGGTACTGTCTTTTAAGTTTACCTATTATGCTCTTCTTTCTTTTCCGTCGTATTCTGTTACAATGATGCTCATATTTAACATTACCAAAGTCTCATATAATGAAGTATAACAAGGTCAGTTTATGTGCAATTAATTATTAGTTTCTGACTGTTTTGAAATCTGTAAGATGCCAAGTCAGGATATCCTTAATATGGTCATTTCAGGCACACAGCACTGACTGTGAGCAGAGCCACACCCATGTGCTGTTCAAATCTTTGGTTTATGTGGGACAGCCAATCAGAAGAAAGCTTGTTTAAGACTGTAGATGAACTGTGAGGGTAGGGTAACTCAATTTAGTTCGAAAAATTGTGGCTGAATTGCTACAATTAATTAGAATTCAACCAGTTTCTACTATGCATTGCACACTATGTTTAATCAGTTGCTGTTGACAGTAAAATTCCTGTTTTGTATTGCGTTGATGATTTTGTGTTTGTTACATGAGCAGCTGCTTGGCTGTGTTCCAATACCTTTCACTGCTTAGCGCCCAGCAGAATCCTACCACTCTTGGTCACAGAGGCCACTGTTGCCTCTGCTAAGCAAAAGTTACACACTTCTGCCTAAATTTCTTGAAAGAAAAAAAACCTTTTAAAATGTAAGAGGTTTAAAAAAAAAAAAGCATGTACACATATACATGCACATAGCTTTATGCAAAACAATGGTCAGAATTAATACAGTGTAACTCCTGCAGTTTGTAATGCATACTGCAGTTTTTAGTGCACTGATAACGTTAATATGATAGTAATAAACTGTCACCTGAGTAACCACTTCATTTCGTCTGGCTGTGACACTACGTTTTTGTGGAAATACAGCAAGTTACATGTGAGCCTGAAATAAGTGTTGTGTGACCAGGTGACTTCTAATTACGGCAAAGAATGTCAGACACTGCAGTTGACCTACTCCTTCTCATACAGTCAGTGAAGCAAGAAGACATCCACTACAGAAATTTCAAATGACAGGTAAGTCAGCCAAATGTCAAAGAAATACATGTCCAGAGTCACTTCCACCTCTCCTCCCTACTATTTCCTTTTGAGATGGAAATCCTGCAGAGGCGCTGGAAGACGTGCAGTTATACTTCATTACGATTCTTCGCTAAATGAAACTGCTGTGTTAACATTTCACTTTTAGTTTGTGTAAATGCTGAAATGCACACCCTCACAGAAACATAAGCACACAAGCACAGTGGTTGTACACTGTGAATGACAGAATTACACAGGTTTTTGCATGAGAATAGAGATAATGTAGTCAGCTGGCGAGGGAAAGCGATGTCAAACAGACAAGCCCTCAAATGAGGCACTGAGCCTCCCTCTCCTTCTCAGTGAATTGACAGCCTCTGGCCTGAGATTCAAGCAGCGTCAGGATGTCAAGCTCCACTATGTTTTGACACCCATTGCTGTCCTCAGCAGAAAGAACGAGGCAAAACAGCAGTGTGGGCTTTTGTAAACACAAAATTCACAGTCCATTTGTGATTTTGTTCCTATTGAATGCACAAACAGGCCTTGCAGAGAAAGACCCAGACACACATACACACGCACACACACACGCACACTCTTGAGTAGTTAAAAGCAGTATATATAGTATGTTCTATAAAATATTCGCCACATTTGGTATATACTTCGCAGCACCTCATCCTCATATAATTTAATTTTCTGTAAAAGTTAATGGCGCATTCTGCCTGCTTGCAAGCGAGTAACATTAATTTTACATTTTCTCCACTGCTCAGGTATATAAATAAAAACATCTCAAGTTAAGGCACACACATCATTATGATGCTCTCATGTGCAATTTAATGTTTTTCATATAGTGTGTGAACAAGTCATGATGGGGAAATTATGCTGTAAAGTGCTGCTTGATCATAGAGATTGAAGTGGCAGAGTGAACTCAGAGATTTCTCTACCTACGCTAACAAACAGTGCTTGAGTAAAAATGCTTGGAAATTTGTTAGACTCCAAAATTGCAGAGCACTTTTGCCTTGACACTCAGAATTATTTATCAGCTCAGCTTATCTATGTGCAGCAATGAACAATGTCTCACCGAATGCATTATACTGCATTTAACTCCCCACTGACACATTTGCAGATCAAACAGTCCTGTTTTTTGGAACAGTCAAAATGCAACTTTCTGATAGCATACACCTATGTGTGACAAGCTCAGTCATTTTTTTCAATAGATATATACAGTAAATCCAGAAGTGATACAGACAGATACAGACAGACACAAGTGAACGCAGCTGGAGAGAAAGAAGTGGAGAAAGGGAGCGGGTGAGAGTGTGTGAGATAGAGAAACAGAGAGAAAAATGGATAAAGCGCAAATCTATTACTGATAGTGATTTGGTGCTTGCTGGAGAGGAAGTGGAACAGAGGGAGACATTCATGTGGCTCTTGTCCCACTAGAAGAGATAAGAGAGTGGTGGAGCTCAACTAACTCCGTAATTACATTGCACACAAGTCTGGCAAGTTTTTTTTTTTTTTTTTTATTCCCTGGTGCTGAGCGCTCCATATAACACTCCAACACACACAGCAAGGGTTAACTTCATTGGAATCTAAAATGATCCAAAATATACTGTATCACTTCTGTTATCTCTAAATCCTTTCAGGATATAATTTGTGTGTCCAAGAGGATGGCATGTATGGTGCCGCCATACGCCATGTCAGTCCTTTGATCCCCCAAGTCTATGTGAATATTTGTCTTTACCGTTCTTCCTAGAATGGTCTCCAAGCAACTCTTTTTTTTCTCCTGTCACAGAGCACTGACAGGAGGCAATTTTGTGATGCTATTTGGGTGATTTTATTTGCTCAGTAGGACACCATGCCCCCGACCACCACTGACACATTTCTAGTTCTTCACAGTCTCCCCTAGTGCAAAGCCCACCTGAGACATGGTAAAATCAGAGTAATGAAGTACGTAGCACACTGGCAAAGGCATCAATCAGATGACAGCAGGAGGACAGACAACAAAGGAAAAGAGAGGTGGAGTAGCAGCACAGAAAAAAGAGAATAGGGAAAAAAAATAAAGGAAAGCTGAAACTCAACCAAGGGAGAAAACTGTAATGTGAAGGCAACATGAGATGAAGAAACCCATTCCCGACTATGAAATATTACACAGACACAGATTAGGGCAATGTAAGAAAGAGGAAGTGAAAGACTAATGTGCATAGGTGTGGGACAAAAAAGTCCAATAATTTGAAGCCGGATATACCATTTGTGGACAGTGTCTGGTTGGGCTCCCTTATCTGACAGCTTATTAAAGTTTCATGCTAAAATGAGTCAATATTAGATATGACATTTTCAGGGTGAACTAGTCTGGGGTGGATATGGGAATAGGGCAAGGTTTTCATTGCCATGGTCGCAAAATGACCAGAGGGCGTCTGTCTGTCTGTCTGTCTGTCTGTCTGTCTATCTATCTATCTATCTATCTATCTATCTATCTATCTATCTATCTAGTTGTGGTCCCCCGTTTCAGATTTGACTGGCACTCTTAATTACATCGTCTCATTGAGACGCCTTCCTCTGAAGCGATCCAGTAGTAGCCTATTAGAGAATCTGTGCTAGCTATCTAGCAAGCTGTATAGATCTTTGCTCATTTGAACAGCAGTCATATAATCTTGGGCCACGTCTAGAAGTTTTTTACTAAACATCTTTTATTGTCATTAAAAAAATAAGTTTTCACCACCTGCTCACTCTTTAAAGGAGGCACACACCCATATACAGTAGAGGCATACATTCACATGCTCTCAGATGAAAAAGCGCAGGCACTTCTGTGGAATTTCCTGGCATTATCTTCTTTATTCCTTACATTGTTAACCTCTGACTGGCATTTCTGTACCTCATCTCTTTCCTTTTGTCTTATTCTTGTTTGGCACTCCTCTTGATCATAGAAAACACAAAGACAGAAAGAGACTGGGATCAATCTCTTCTTTGCAACCCTTAATGTGAATAATATTCAGTGGTTCAAATGGCTCTGGAAAAATAACCCTGGGTATTGTATTTCCTTCGAAAGATTAGAAAAATGGGGATAACATTTCAATGAAAACTGAAACAGCACACACTCAGACATCTTATAATTTGTTTCATCATTTGAAGATGTTAAAACGTGCTGTCAAAAGACACGGCATGACATGGAAAATTATAGAAATGTAGGGAGAATGCTGACGCATAGCTTTTGTTAGAGACAAATGCCATCTTCTGTTCTTTCATCGGTGGCTCTTCCTGTCAAACCTTTAAAGAGGTCATTTGACAAGCCTAAAGCAGGCCACACCGGAACCAGCCAGCTAAAAATCACAGCACCTAACCTTTCATTTCCTGGCTTTGAGTAGGAAATCAAAGACATGGGACAAATGATTCAAGAGGGGGGTGATAGAGACAAGGAGCTTTAAAAATCAGCGATAAAGGAAGTTAAACAGGGGAGGAGAGGAGTTCAAGAGAACTTGAACTCAAGTTCAAGAGAGAGGTGAGATGTGTGAGTGACAGGAAAAGACAGGGGTGACAGACTCTGCAAGAGTTCTCTCTAATTCACTGAGACCAAAAAGCAGTTGTGGTGGAGCAGAACAGAGAAGCGACAGGAAGCCTGAAGAACTGGCAGACCAATTAGCTGCAGCACTTAAAATTTCAACATTTTCTTTCAATTCACCTTGCTTTATCTTGTCCACTCATGAAAGAATGCATTCAGATACTATCAAATACACGCTACATGTACGCTCGGAGCCTTTCTTTAAGTTTATGTATAATGTACAGTTATTGCAATATGATAGGGTTGATTAGAGTGTCTTGCCATAATGAAGAGGTGGACATATTTACATGCTTGTTCTTCCATGTGGTAGCAGAACTAAAAAGAGATTAAACATGCCACATCTAATAGATGCAAATTGCGACTGGAGGTGTGATCTCATTGGAGCTACTGGCATTTGTGTGTCTGCACATCTCATTTCCCTCTTTATACACGATCCACTCAAGATCCTTTGATCTGCCAATATCAATCTACATGGTTGCCCACAGGGGCAGGGCCATAGACAAAATCAGGCATACATACTTCTTTTTTATCTTTTCTTGTTCAATCAGTATACATTTGGGGAAGTTTCCAAAAATAGCTAATGATAATAAGGTGAGTCAGTACTCTATGGCATTCATTGCTGTCCTGGTTTTTAAGTTGGAGAAGTGGAGATGGTGTTAGGTTGTAATTTCACACCTTAACTTGCATTTCCACCATTTACTCTCACTACAGCTGGGAAGCAAATGCAGAGAGAAATGTTTAATTTTGTTTCTGTGGAATTGGCAAATGTTAACAGTAAATTAGAATCTCACCAAAGGAAAAAAAAAATCCCATTTTGAATACCAAAGATGTGTGTGTGTTAGCGCATGCTTGAGCAAAAGTGTGTATAACTATACTGTGTGTACAGTTTCCACCATGTCTGCAAGGGGAACTGAGATGTTGGGACTTCGCATCTCTCCTCTTTAATGAGTATCTCTGGAGATGGCAGGTGCATGTTCAGCCGTTCTTTTACAAGCTCAGCAACAAACAGGCCGATCCTTCCCTTCCCTCACAGTGCAATACCACCGTCATTAGCAGAATCACTTTAACAACAACAACAAACAAATGATATTGCTAATAAACCCACACAAAACACTTAAGAAATACTGGCATCAACATACACACCTATTATTAAAAAAAAGAAGAAGAAGAAGAATCTGAATTAAAAAAACAGCAAGATAATTGCTGGGTTGTACACTGAAGCAGGTCTGACACTGCCAGGCTTTCTGAACTGGGTTGATGAAAATTAAAACCTCAACCAAATATTCTTCTGCAGGCTCTTTTGGCACTTTTGTAAAAGTGGGTTTTTGATGGATTATTTGACTTCTTCAATACAACATGGACAAGTGTAGTGCCACCCAGTTTAGTTAACAAGTTGAAAGAAGAAGGTGCATAACTTGCCTTTCTAGGAAATCCTGAAGTCAAAAATCAACAAGTGGCTGTCAGACAGTAGGAACAAGATTATTTTTTATGAGTCTCTTGATGCTCTGAATATGGTTAATTTCTTTCTTTTTCTTTTACTTGCTTTCTTTTATTTAGTTAATTGTAGTTTGTGCGACAGGGTGGTTCAGTGGACGAGCAGGTGACCATGTATGGTGCAGGTGGCCCGTGGCCCTTTGCTGTGTTTCCCCTAGCTCTCTCTCCTTACACTCCTGTTCACTATCCAATTAAGGCAAAAAGGCAAAAAAAAAAATATATATATATATATATATATATATATAAAGAAATTAAAAAATAAGAACAGCAGTGCTTAGTGACTTAGTGAAAAGTTGAAACGAAATAGAACGGGAGTTTAAACAGAACAAGATCCGGTGTCACGACAATAATCGGGTGGGGATTTTTTAATATTTTCATCTCTCCAACAATGATGAAAAAAAAATTACCAGAGATGGTAATCAGAGGGGGGGAAATCTCCCTCATCCTCCCACCGGCAGATCGCACTCTGGTTGAGCCCTTACTGTTCTGATTTTTCTTTAAAAATGGCCTTCCTAATGAGTTCAGGCTAAGTCTGCATTATATTTTAAACCCCATTTTAAAAACAAACATTTACCTAATTTAATTTACTTAATAGTCCTTGACCCGCCTTTTTATTGTTTTACTTTACTGATTAGAGTTTTGTTTTGCTGTTGTCTCATTTTATTATTTTCCTGTTAATTTAATGCTTTTTTTGTTTTCATTTAGTTATGTGCAAATCACTTAATGTGCTCTGAAAATGCCTAGGCCTATAATGACCATGATGATGATGATGATGATTCTTGATACTTGTGGTGGTAACACCACTAGTCATTAGTATTAGTATCATTATTAGGGGTGTGATGTGAGACTGCATTCAGCCTTCATTTATACCTGTTAACAAAGCAGATAAGAGTTATGCCTCCATAGTTACACTGTGTAACTGGGCCTTCCACTCAACCCCAGATACCAAAAGATGAGCACTATTATTGTTTACTCTTTCAATAGTAGCAGGGGAAATCATCTTCACTTCTTATTCACTGCCAATTTTGTTCTCTGCCTACATTTTCTTCTCTCTGGCTCAACTTTGTTCCTTAGACTGAAGATAACAAATGTCTCCTATGAGAGGCATTTAAATAGCAAATAACACATTTGGACTCCAAAACTCAAAAGAGGGACAAATCAGAGGCTGCACACAGAAAAGATCCATCCGACAGTTTAAGACTGAGGGCTGAGGTAAGTTTGTGGCCTTTAAACCACATAATTACTTGCTGTGCATCTTAAGGCAGTATAGGGATGGCAGGTATGGCTGTTAAATAGACAAACAATAATAAGGCAGTAGCAGTAGTTAAGAAACAAGGAAAAACTACCTGGTTATTACTGATTTCTGATGGTGTTTAATTTTGTTACATTCACCCAGGAAACCAGTTTAGTTTGAAGAACTTAAGCAGCACATCTTTCACTGAGTTAAAGAAAAAAACAAGTAAAGCCAAAGCAAGTTTGTCATGCAAGATGCAGAAAGCACTGGGACCATTAGCTTCACTGTGTGGTCACTTCTAGACAGAAGATCACACACGCAACACAAACACACACCACTGCCACTTCCCACCTCCCACTCCCTCCACTGGGTTCTGTGATTCAGCCAAGCAGAAGAGAAGGGGAGGGGAAGGTTAGTGGGTGTTCATCCCTTTGAATTCCAGGAGTAGCAGAATGTGTTCTGTACTTCATCCTGTCATGGCTCGCCTGGAGCTATAGGGAGTTGGAGATGACACACCAGAGGCACCAGAAAGCCCTAATTGCTTCGTGGCCTCCTTGAGCTGCATGATGCCTTTCGCTCTGAACATGGATATCTCACAGAGAGAAATTAAGGTGCCATGGTGGGGAACGTTAGTTGTGCCCACTTTTAACAGCAACCCCAATGCCTGCATTCACAGTGAAATGCACTGGCACGTACACAGTCAAAGATTCTAGTCTGTGGAATGTGAGCAGAGAGGTCTCTAATAGCCTGACTGAGTACGAGAGAGATACTGAGGATGCCATGAGACAGTAACACTCAAAGAAAAAGCATAACTCGGTACAAACTCTAGTTTACCAAGTGTTTATTGCTTTGTATTACATTAAAATATCATCTTTGTTGTGCATAATTATGCCAAACAGGGTCCGCAAGGCATTATGCCACTATACTCATCCGGCTCACAAACTGCATAAACCCTGGTTAATCAAGCATAACTGTTGAAATTATCAGGACTTGTGCATGTCAATGCCGCAACAAATATCATCTCTGGAAAGAGTACTGTTCCTTTGGAGGGTTTACACATTTTCCTCAGCTTTTAGAACATGCCAAACCATGAGTCAGCTGAAGACAAATATGATAATACATAGTGGATTAAAATTAGCACTTCCTCATAAAACGTAATCTGGCTTTATCCATAACTGCCTACTTCAAATACTGCATTCTTGGTAAAAGTTACTACTCTGAATTTTCCATGAGCACATAATAAAGAATTAATAGTGCAGACATACTTTTTGTGTTGTTGTATAAAATGCACAAACATCCATTTTGAAGTCATTGATTTATTTTATAATCAAATAATACATTTGGCATCTCCTGGTCTGCACTGTGGAGACACTGGCCTGTTGACAACTATCTATTCACTTTGCATTTGCACTATAGAGCTAAAACTTTATACAGCAGCCACTTCCCTTTTGAACACTCTCATCCAAACAGATAAGAACAGCATCTGACAGGCTAATTAATAATGAAAGCTTCGCTCTACCCTGGAATTCTATCACCGCAATAGGATTTCTATTAATGTTGATTGACCCTGACTCACTCAGTGCCACTTTGGCACAGCTCACTGCTACCTCTGTGCCTTCTTAGGTGCCAGTGCAGGTTAGCTGATACATGAATAATTCCCAGTGGACATTAACTGCAAGAAGTAGGGCAGAGGATTCAATGGTATGCTCCTCTACCCACCCTCGCTTGCAATCCCCTCATCTGCAGGTTGTTAATATTTAATTATACAAGCTTCATTTCACACTCTCCAACTGAAACCATGAGGTGGAGATGGAGGTGCAGGGGACCACTATGAGGAAAACTGATGAAATAGAATACAGAGGGTTGATTGGGGATATAAGAATAAAAAGAAGTAGAGCGTGGAGGAGGGAGATGCAAGAGCAATTTCCATTTCAAATAGCAATGAGAAGTGGGAGGGGCCATTTTGGGAACCTGCAATCCAGGTTCAGGTATTTCTATTCATACTTCATAGGGGATACAAATCAGTTACCCCTACTTGTGATTCAGTTGCCCAATTGAAAAACTTTTGGTAATGTCCAAACCATAAAATATAGAAAAGTAAAGTATATAAGAAAAGTAAAAATAAAAAAAGCTTTTAATCTTTGAACCATAATTAAATCTAATAACAGAGGATCTGGATCTATGCCTTTCTGAAATATTTCTCAGTTCATTTTGCAGTTTTTTTTTTCAACAGATAAGTGCTAGTGCTTTTCACAGAATATATGAAGGAGGAAAGGACTTTAATGATAAAAACAGAGAAATTAGGCTGCTCTGTACATTAGAATTTCTCTCTGTCTGCCTCCACACTCTGTTTACATGTTATACATGACCAGTTTCCACTAAAGCTCATCTGTCAGCTTCCACAAGTTAATGATAAGGCACTGCTAGAAATTTTGGCCAATTTGGAGGTGATGTTTACAGTTTTAGCAAGTTTTATTCAAGAAATATGATACTCTTGTGCTAAGTATTTATTGATGAAAATTCATCCTAATATTAGACCCTTGAGCCATTTTTTTAAACAAATCTTGCAGGAGTGAGATCTTGCAGATGAAGTGGTAGAGCATTAATAATTCATAACCGAGCCTTTTTATAGAGCACAGCCCTTGAGATTCATAATTCTATTCACATTAGGCCGCAGAAAAAAGTTTAAGTTTTAATAAATAGGTATTAAAACTTTAACTGATATTAATAGCGCCAATTAAAGGGCATACTGTGGAGTTATGCATCATTCCTGTAATGGTAGAGAGGAAAACCCACTTGGCAGAAAACTCCCTCAGATCTCTGTGTCTTTAATTTTCACACCCAGATTCTTGCTCTTACCTCATCACTGTCTCCTTTCCAAATAAGAGATGGTGCACAGGAATGACTCGCTATTGCAGACATTGTCTAGAAACATTAACATCTGTTTAAACCTTTTACGGCCATCACAAAAAAAAAGTAAAAAGAAAAATGTGTCTACCATAAACCTCATCATTCCATAATCAATTCACTTAACTTTACTACTACAAGATGAGAGTGCCTGACCATCCATGGTTGTGATTGATGAGCAATTTTTCTTGTCTCTCACATCATTGTTTCCCCTAGTGTGCCAGGTCAAATGGTATGTGTTAGTCAGCCAACAGGCATTCATTTCAGTTTATGAAGTGGAACCTTTACTGGATGGTCATGCCATTAAAGACCCTAGCGTTTAGGTTTTGCAACAAGTTCCAAATGCATGCATGTTGGGCCATTTTAACCACAGTTCTATTTCACAGGTGAATGAAAAGCCTGCATGCAAGTTACTGCTGTTTATCTCAACTGGCTTCCCAGTGCATGTGTAGCAGGCCTTTCGACATGGGCAGCTTTAGTAGCACTACGAGGGCAATCTCTGTGGGATTTTCTTTCTGTCTCTTTAGTTTTCTCTGATGTACCACTGTGCCCAGGGAAATATGCTGGAAGGGGAAAAAAAGAGAACATGTTCCCTTTGTTCTGCAGTTCTAAACACAGGACTATAATTTTCTTGCTGGAGCCAAGAAAAGGGGTTGACTTAAATAATGGCTTCTGTGTTCTAATTTGTGTAGGGATTTATCCTGCTACTTGGCTAGTGTAATGCTAGGGTGTATTGTGAGCTGATCAGTATGAGCAGTCAGAGAGGAATGAGATAGGAGTGTGGGGAAATGAAGACAGAGTAAGAAAGAGAGAGAATGAGGCAGAGGGGGAAAAGGAAGCAAAGAAAGAGAGGGTGAGGTTCTGCTTCTTTGCTCTGGTAATTCCCAGTGAAATTGATTCTCATAGCTCCAGAGATCTCCCACTGTCCCCCTTCTCCCCTTCGTCCCGCCTCTATTACATACCTGTCCAGAGGATGAATGATCTACACATTACCCATGAGTACTGCTGACCGGTACACACATCAGTGAGTACTAGAGCTTAGGGACCCCACAGACACTCTCAGGAGGACTGAGGGAGAAACAGAACAAGAAAGGGGAGATGGAAAGAGGAAAAAGAAACAATGAAACTTGATAATAGAGTTGAGCGTGGGAAAAAGAAAATCGAAGAGAGTGAAAAGCAATGCACCATGATGATGGGGTGAAAAGGAGTGGAGGTGTGATTCGGGCAGCAGATGGAGATGTGCAGGCAAAGGAAAAAGCAGGTGAAGGTAATAATAGAGGCAATGGGTTAATGTATTAAGAGGTGGGCAGGGGAGTTAATGATGAATTTTAAAAAAAGATTAGGGATTTTCACTAAAAGAAATGAAAATTAGATGGAAAATGAGGCAGTTGGTATGTATAGGGGGTTAGGCTCCTCCACCAAGGAGCTCGGAGGGAGGCAATCAGAGCTGCTGAAAGCTGTGCCTGTAGTTTCAACCCTGTAGTTCACCGCTGCTCTCCCGGGGGATAGGTGTCACTCGTGTGTACAAAGAGAGCAGCCACTTAAATGAATGGAGCTCTTTATCTGAGCCTGAACAGCGAGTTATTACCTACTGAGTAGACACTACGGAGCAGGCTCTATTTCCACAGCAGTGATCCCCAGAGTTAAGGGAGAGCAGGAGACAAAGGGGAAGGAGGGGCAAAGAAGAAAAGAGGAAGCTCATATCTGGTGCCTTATTTTGTAACAGGGTATGACATCTCTGGCCTCCATACCATACCAAAGCCCTGAAGCATGGTCAAGCATCACTGACAACAGAAGCATTAGTGTGGAAGGCTGCAGGAAAAACGCACAATAATAACACCCACTGGGAAGGCCTCAAACTGTGAATCTCTGCTACAGTACTACTTTCTGCATTTTATTAGGGAGATAGGAAATGGGATTTTTTTTTAGAATACTCATGCAAGCATCCTCATAGCACTGAAAACTTCTGTTTGAAAATCATAAAATTCTTGTCGACAAGCTAAAATAAGGTCTTACAGAAAGATTTCCAGTTACAAAAAGAGGGCATAACTTTATTCTCTGTAAGTTCCAACTTAAAGATGAATTACTACTTTATTGAGTAAGAACTCATGATTAATGGCACAGCAACTACATTTCATTCTATTTTTCCCCAGTTCTAAAAAACAAAAATGCATTTTTAAAGTGGAAATTATAGCACACATGATAAGTGGGAAAAGTCAACAAGCTCCCTCAGCCCAAAACTTAAAATAGATGCAATACAAATGATGAAATACAAAAAGAAAAAAGAGAGTGAAAAGAAATGCACCATGATGATGGGGTGAAAAGGAGTATAAGAGTATAATTAATGAATCAATTAACATTACTGTATGTGCCTGTAATTTTCCCAGAATCTCCCCATACAGCCTGTCTTCAGACAGCACAGGGCTGAAGGAGAATGGAGCTAGTCTAAACCCCCTGTTCTCGAGCCCTGTGGTCTCTGAGAGCAGCTCGGCTCCCCCACACTGGCTGATGGCTTTAATTGGTCTCCTCTGGCTAAAAGCTGAGCGCAGGAATCCCTACACATTAATAGGAGTGAGCTGCAGCAAGTGATAACACTCATGCTGCAGTGTGCATATACATGCTCAGTCAAACAGACATATAGTTACACTTAAATAAAAAGTATGCATTTAACTATCAAGAAACCTCTGCAACTTATTTTTCACTTTTTTTATATCACAGGTCTCTGCATTGAGACATATATCCATTTGTTTGAAAATATAATCTTATATGAAAATAACTTTTCCCACATGCTGAAAACACGAGTTACTACCACTGAAAGGCATTTAACTTCTGGATGTTAGAGAGTTGTCTTAATGGACTATTTGCCACATCTAAGCAGGAATGAGTGCTATTCATTTTACAGTTTTTCTTGATCGCTTTGGTGCAATTCTCACATCAGGAATGTCATTCTCAGTTCTAATGCAGTTCTCAAAACAGTTAAGGCATTTTTCATAACACTGTACAAAAGTCAGTAAAACAATCAAAACCCTTTTCACATATGTCAAAACATAGAAAGTGAGTCAATCACTTCAACTTTGTGACCAATGAATAAAAAACATTCACCAATGTTTTAAGAATCAGACACCAAATAAAACCATGCTGACTCTGAAAAAGTACGGCAAAAATGTATATCTAATGTAGAGCAAAAAGCATTCAAATACAAAAATTAAATGTGAACGATTTATTTGAAGCTTTACAAAATTGCTGAAATGGCAAAGTGATACTAGTAAAACTATACCCCTCAGAAAACAGGCAAAGAAAATAAATACAATCTGAGAAAAAAGCACCAACTACAGTATAGTCCAATAAAGTCACACTATATACATTTAGCAGCTACTTTATTAGGTACAGCTGTTCAACTGCTCATTATTGCAACACACAATCATCTCTAGAGTTTACAGAGAATGGTCCAAAAAAAGAGAAAATATCCTGTAAGCAGCAGCTCTCTAGGTAAAACTACCTTGCTGATGTCAGAGATCAGACAATGGCCAGACTGTTTTGAGGCAATAGCAACTCAATCACTCATTACAAACAAGATATACAGAAGACCATCTCTGAAAGCACAACACATCAGACTTTGGTACAGATGAGCTACAGCAACAGAACACCACACTGGGTGCCACTCCTTTCAGCTAAGAGCAGGAAACTGAGGCTACACTTCACACGGACTGACCAAAATTGGACAACAGAAGATGAAAAATGCTTTACTCCAATTGCCTCCACAGTCACCAGATCTCAGTTCAGAAAAGTAGCTTTGGGACGTGCTTGAAGGGAAAATTTGGATGAGCAGCTGACAAATCTGCAGCAAGTGCATATTGCTATCATGTCAGTATGGCATCTCTGAGGAATGAAGGCAGACGGGGGTCCAACCTCGTACTAACAAGGTGTACCTAATAAGGCGGTTGATGAGTGATTTCCCACTCACCCTGCAGGCGGTCATTGTTCTCCAAGCTCGGGTCCTCTACCAGAGGCCTGGGAGCCTGAGGGCTGTGGGCAGTATCTTAGTTGTTCCTTGGACTGCGGACAGAGAATGCGGTTGCTATTCCTGGAATCTGCTGGAGCCACTCTCCCAGTTTGGGGGTCACTGCCCCAAGTGTTCTAACTAACATGGGGACCACTGCTTCACCTTCCACATCCTCTCTAGCTCTTCTCTCAGCCCTTGGTATTTATCAAGCTTCTTGTGTTCCTTCTTCTTGATGTTGGCATCACTTGGTATTGCAACGTCTGTCACTACAATGTTCTGCCTCTGCTTGTCCACCACTACTATGTCCGGTTGGTTAGCCATCACAAGTTTGTCCGTCTGTATCTGGAAGTCCCACAGGATCTTAGCTTGGTTATTGTTATCTCAGGGCCATCTCTGTACAGCCTGCACCTGGAATCTTGCCTTGCATGGTAGACCCCAGCCTCTATCAATCTTGTGCTTAGAGCTTGTTCCTGTGCTGCCATGAGTAGTGCCTCTGTGCTGTCTTTCAGTCCAGCTATGTCCAGCCATTGGTAGGATTTTTCTATATCATCCTCTTCTTTTATCTGCGGTGGTACAAGCTGTACAGGGGCCTGTCCTTCCGTAATGGTTCCTGTTCTTTCTCCTCTTCTTTCTTGGGTTTCTGGTGCCTGAGGTACTCACTAAGCACATGATCATTTGTGGCCAGATCTTTGTTGTTTCATCCAGGATAGTGGTTCTTACACTCATTAGTCCTTGGCCACCTTCGTTCCGCTTAGCATACAGTCTCAGAGTGGTGGATTTGTGGTGAAACCCTCAATGCACAGTAAGGAGCTTTCTTGTCTTGACGTCAGTGGCTTCTATCTTCTCCTTTGGCCAGCTTATTATCCCAGCTGGGTATCTGATGACTGTCAAGGCATAAATGTTGATTACGTGGATCTTGTTCTTCCCATTCAGGTGATTCTTCAGGACTCTCTGGTAGAGCTGTCTTTGTTACCATCCGACAACACGTCTCCAGTCCAAATGACATTCCAATATCATTGCTGTAGAGCCTAGTGGTGTGGATCAGTGAATCAATGTCTCCTTCACTCCTGGCATATAGCTTGATGTCATCCATGTAGAGGAGGTAGCTAATTTTTTCTCCATTCCATAGTAGGTAGCCGTACCCAGTCTTGTTGATGATCTGGATAAGGGGGTTCAGGCCTCTGCAGAACAGCAGTGGGGACAGAGAATCTCCTTGGTAAACCTTGCACTTGGTAACTTGTCCAATTGGCTTGAAGTTGGCCTCTAGTGTTGCTCTCCATGTTGCCATTGAGTTCCTGAAGAAGGCTCTTAGGGTTCTGTTGATCTTGTACAGTTTGAGGCATTCAAGGATCCATGTGTGTGGCATCAAGTCATAGGCTTTCTTGTAATCAATCCAGGCGGTGCAGAGGTTGGTTAGACTGGTCTTACAGTGTTGAGTGACAGCTCTAACCACCAGTAGCTAGTGTTTTGGTCGTCTGGTGTCTCTGCCGATTCTGTTCTGGGCCCCGCTGATGTATTGAGCCATGTGCCTGTTCATCTTAGCTGCTATGATGCCTGACAGCAGTCTTTTAGCCAGTAGTTGGATGGGACCGGTCTTTTCTGGAATTGATTGGAGACCAGGACTGTTCAGCCTTTGGTCAGCCATTCTGGGTGTGTCTTAGCCATTAGCATTTGGTCCATTTGTGCTGCCAGGCACTCGTGGAGTGCAGTCAACATCTTTAGCCACCAGGTGTGAATCATATCAGGGCATGGTGCTGTCCGGTTCTTCATATGTGAGACTCTTTCTTCTATGTCTGCCACTGTGATGATTACTGAAGTCTGTTCAGGGAGGTTTCTGTGGTCTGCTCATAGATCCACTAGCCACTCAGCATTGCTATTGTGTGTTGCATCCTTCTGCCATATGCTCTTCCAGTATTGCTCTGTCGCCAGCCTTGGTGCTGGGGGGTGCCGTTCCCATTTTGTTCCCCTGCCATTGAGAGCACACCTTGGATGTTTCAGTGGAGAACATCTGGTTTATTTTCCTGGCTTGTATGTCTCAGGTATGGACAGCTTGCTGTATTTCTTGGGCACAAGCGTACCAGTTGTTCTTGGTGCTTGGTACCCAATCTCGGAGTGTGGGGATGATGACATCTCCCCCTTGACCTGCCATGCTGGATCCCCCTTGCTGTACCATTTGTGTTAATTGTCAATCTCTAGTTGTGATAGCAGTTGTTACTTGTGAAAGCAACTGCTATCGCAGGAACACCGAGCTATTAGTTGTTTTGATGTCATTCTGGAAGTTGGGTGTCGAAGAATCCATAGGTCCCACGTCCTCTGCATGTAACCCCTTTCACTAGGATTACATGTATAGTAGCATACCAAAAGTTCTCAAATGTCATACTGTGTCCATTTAAGCCATATCCTTGTTCTAGTAGCCCACTTATTGTCAGTGTGCCCTGGTTCCTCAACATCTGATGCGGACCTTGGTAATCTGGGTGACGTCCGGGCCAGTATAGCTTCATTCATATGGCTCATTCTCGCTTATATTCCAAGGTAGGCTTGGGTAGCATAAGGGGTCTAGCCTGGGGACCCTTATCACACGCACGCACGCACGCACGCACGCACACACACACACACACACACAAACTAAACCTCTTCTGAGAACGCGTTGATGTTGGCTTTTGAAGGACAATTTCACTGGTACCACTGACAGTGTGTTACTGGCCTTGTTCTTTCATACATATTTGAAAAAAGTTTGAAGTAACTGGATTGAAAACACTACTGCAATGCTGGACTGTTATAAGGAAAATGAGAGATCTAGTTCTGACTGACTAAAGTGCAAACTGTTTTGACGAGTTTTGCGATTCAGATGAGAAGTGCATCAACACAATAACCAATATTTTTAGCAGTGCCACGGTGGAGGGCACAAACCAGTGTACTCCTAGTTCTGGTCCCAAGCCTGCATAAATGGAGAGGGTTGCATCAGAAAAGGCATCCAGTGTAAAATCTTTGCCAAATCAAACATGTCAAGGATGAGATATCCATACTGGATTGGTCAGGACCCGGGTTAACAATGACTGCCTCCAGTGCTGTTGGCCAACAGGATGTTAGTGGAAACTGCACTAACAAAAATACAAGAGGCTGAGGCTGGAGGTGGCAAAGTTGAACATGTTCTAAACAAGATTTTTGTTGGGGGTGACCAGAATGAACAGGATTAGAAATTAAAAGATCAGAGGGACAGCTCAGGTCAAGAAGTTTGAAGACTAAGTTAGAGAAAAAAGATTGACATGGTTTGGACATGTGCTGAGGAGAGATGGTGGATATATTGAGCAAAGGATGTTGAATGTGACGCTATCAGGCAGGGTGAAAAGAGGAAGACCACAGAGATAATTCTGTCACGTGTGCTGTGTGGCCGGGGAGGTTGGACCGAGAATACAGGACTCAGCAGACAAGACTGAAACTTAACGTGTTTTTTATTGAGAAAAAAGGGACAAGAAAATAATAAACATAACTACACTGGGCTGGAAGGGTGCCAGAACTAAAACTAAGGACAATGCAGAAGACACAGCGGGGGATCAACAACGACGACGCGACAAGATACAGACAAAGACTGAGGACTTAAAAACACACACTAGGTAATCAG
The DNA here is from genome assembly GCA_030220045.1 of Australoheros facetus. Lineage (NCBI taxonomy): Eukaryota > Metazoa > Chordata > Actinopteri > Cichliformes > Cichlidae > Australoheros > Australoheros facetus. The sequence continues at coordinate 24,611 of JASGAU010364829.1, forward strand.
GGAACAGGCAATAGGTGAGGGGCACAGTTGAAATTAATTAAACAAGACAAGGGGAAGCAAACCTAAACACAAAGCACAAGGAACAAGGGACTATCAAAGTAAAACAGGGAACACACAGACACGGGACAGAGACGCAGACTAGTCACAACACTGGGAATAAACAACACAACAAAACAGACCAGAGACATGACAGAGGGACAGGACAGACACTAGAGCACAGAGATGGAGGGGAGACAAGAAAAAAGGGAACTAGGAAATCAAAATGTAAACAATAACTAATAAGAAGACAGGAAACTAAGATGAATAATCAAAACCAAAACAAACTAGGACCATAACAAAAACTCAATGAAAATAGAACAGTAAAGAATAAAACACAAAACGCTGGGCACATGACCCAGGACCATGACACATTCTTGGATATAGTGAAGGAGGATATGCAGAAAGTTGCTGTGACAGAAGAGGATGCTGGGAATAGGTCGAGATGGGACCGGCTGAAAGAACAAGAAGAAGAATTCCCAGGTTCCACTGAATAATAAATCACATCAGATAGACTGCTTCAAAGAATGTGGGGAGGAGAAAAATAAAGGATGTAAAAACAGAACATCATAGAGTAAAATTCTTTACATTTAAAACAGATGCAGTTACAGAAAATCCACTGTGTGATGTCTATAAATGATATATTTGAAACCCTTAGCAGCAAAGTTAAAAAAAGAAGAAAAAAAAAAAACATTTTCTGCAGTTGATTCTTTGGGGAACGATTACGGATCTTAATATTCTCTTGGACAGATGCTGTTTGTACTGACAAGACCATCTCCAGGGCATTGCAAGATGAGAGCAAGAGAGTAAGAAAGAGAGAACGATACAGACAGGCAAGCAGACTGTAAAACTAATAGTGGAAGTAAAGTGGAGGTAAAGTAGAGAAGCCTCTTCTTTATCTAATGAGCATTTTAGACAGAGAGACAGAGACTACTCCCTGTCTTGCATTGCTAAGGTGGGAATTGCAGTGCTGAGAGCAGGGAATTGCTAAAAGCTACATAAAACCACCAAACACCTTACTCACAATCACAAATAAACCTCTAAAAATAACATGAAATACATGCAAGGAAAACCTGGTAGAGGCTAAGTGGGAGGTAAAGTCAATGTGCAAATGGTGCAGAGTAGAGTAAAATTATCTATACAGTAGGAGCATGATCCTCTTTAGCATTTTGGTTATATGTGCATTTGCTGACTGAATGAGAACACAACTTGTTTGAAGTACACAGAGACAAAGCTGACAGAGAGCATCAATCCACAAAACCCAACATATTCCAGCACCAGCTGTCAGTCTAACTACCCCTCTCTGCTGTCATCTTTAGCATCATTTCCATGCTAATGTTGCATCAGGTAATACTGACTATAGGTCTACAAATGGTTTTACCTCCTCTAATGAGCACTGGATTTCCATATAGAACAAATGCATTCTTTTTTTCTCTCTCTCTTTTTTTTTTAATAGTAGCTACAGAACCTCTGTATGTAGAGTTAAGCTGTGTACAGTATTTATAGCCAATCTGGATTTTTAATGGTCTAAGCAGTGTTTACTTTTCAAAGACTTCCACATGAATTATTGATGGTTGCCAGCTGATTTGTGCTTGGAATTAGCCTGGAATAATCCATCTAGGCCCACCTTACGTCCTGGGTGCCATGTCTCTCTCTAGGGTAAACAGGCTGACTGGAAACATGTAGCTTTGTGCATTCATTTGTTATAATGATTTCTGCTGAGTGTAAAGTGGTTACTTAAATTTGCATGAAAAGTTATGCTCAAGAGGACTGACCCAGTGAGCACAATGGGTGGGTGACCACTGCTCCTTAGTTCTCTCTCAGTTTAATGGACAATTCTTTTTTTAATTTTTAACTTGCAGTAATAATCCCTAGAAAACAAAGTCTGCTCCTCGTTCTGATGACATCTGTTAATTTACTGTGCATGCATTCACTGAGTTTTGCAATTGAACAGCCGATACCTTTGTAAATTCTAGGATAGAGAAAAGACAGTTGGACCTGATTATCTCGTGTGACAAATCTTCCCCTCTTCCTACTGTCCTTTCTAATATTACAATACAAAAAAATCTTATTATATAAGTTTAAAGGGAATATGGCTCTAACATAATGATTTGCTGTAAAACTGGCTGTATGGCTTAAACTATAAAATAAATTCTCAACCGTATGTGAATGTGTGAACAGCAAAAAATGAACATAGTTTTCAGAGAAAGTCTGAAAGTTTCTGAGAGAAGAGCTAAAAGAGGACATGACTTCGACATTTGAGAATTTCTTCCCACTGCGCTTGTGTGAGTGATGCCAATTTGTCCAGACCCCGATTCATTTTCTTGGCCCTCTCTGGTGTCAGAAAACGAATAGGCTTTGCATCTGAAGTTTGGTAATAAACTCTTGGATTAGATCCATCCTTTGGACAGAATGGACGAGTCTGAGCAAAGAATAAAGACACATTTCCTCAGCAGTCTGTCATAGGCAACTGCCTTTGCCTTCTTTAATGCCGTGTGTGTGCCTTTAACTGTTTAGTTTTCTTTTTTCTTTTTTTTTTTGAATATACCCATCTGCCATTACTGCGGTGACACATCTTTGAGCAGTTGATGAGGTTTGAGAGCACAACACTGTACAGGAAAAAAAAAAAGCTTGCTTAATTAGTGTGACTGTGGAGTTGGAAGCTGTGTTTATCTAATTATGGGCATTTCAATTAATATTCACATCCTAACTCAGAAATTTAAAGCTGTTGTTATATGTAAAAGGAAGAAGTCCAAAAATGTTAGGGCAAAACTATTTCAAATTTATGAAATTATAAAATCCAATGTATAATTAACTGGTGATTAGTTTGGCTCTGAGTTTACAGCAAATCTCAGAGGCACTGGTTGCTGTTTCATGGTTCACTGGTGTGTGCTGCTCACTAGTGTATTAACAACATTCACCATGATTCTCAGCAGCTCTTTCTCAGGTTTCTCAGGCGTTCATTTACTGAACAGAGACTGATGTACTCTGTCTTCCACTCCTTGTCTGTCCCTCCCCATCTGCCCTGTTTGTATTCCTCTGTTTCACCCTGCTGAGCTAATCCAAGCTGGTCAAATCCCTCCGCCGAGCAGGCCTACATAGGAGCTGTCCCGCTGGGTGCAATATGCCACCCACTTCCCTGGCAATGCCAGCCCTGTAGGGTTCAAGCCTAACCGTGGTGTCTTGTCAGCAAACAGACAAAGATGTATTAATCCTCTAAATGATTTAGAGCAGGTATTCCTGTGACAATAACATGTTGAATTATGACAAAGAGTTATTTACTCTATGGGATTACAGCAGCTCTTTTCCTGGGTAATCCCACATAGCAACACAAGCATCACTGGGTAACGATTCTCTAATCTTCCAGATACCTACCACACACTTGAATAGAAACCTGACCCGTCTTGTAAATAAAACTACTCTACCAAAGAGAAAATAGTTATGATAAGCTGCAGTCTATCACTACATAGTCAATTACACCTAGTCTGGCCTGAAGATTCCATCCACCAGTGCAATCACTGTTGCACCCTACTGAGCAGAGCACAGAATATCAAATTAAGTTCATCCGTCAAGGGAACAGGCTGTTCTCGTACCTAATTGGCAGTTGAGGCTTAGAGCAGGATTCTTTAAGAAAGAGCAGTGATAAATTTACTTCAGTCTCCATTCTTTTGTTATACTTGTCTCTGCTTTTATCTTCTCTCTGTCGTTGCCTGAGAAATGTTTCAAGGCAGTCTTAATGAGTCTAAGATGTGGGTCTGCTGAGGCTCTCTTTGTGTGGTTTTGTCTTTATCTTTATCTTTAGCTAAGACTCAGTTGGACATGTTGCAGGGTTTAGCCTGGCAAATAAAACACATTATCACCCTCTTGTGATATAAGAGCCTTTCACATTGTTGCGAGAAAAAGCTACTTTCTACCTCATTCACAGGTGACTCAATTCCCCACTTATGTTTCTTTCACCTGTTCAGTCATGGACATTTGGGAATTGCCCTGGACCTACAGTGATTTCTGTTGGCATTTAAAAAAAAACATGCTGGACCTTATTAGTTGGCTTGGAAGATGCAAGATAGGGAATATAATATCTATAATGACCTCTCTCTCCAGCAGAAGCCACAGGGTTGAATTGAAAATTACATATTAAAAAAAACCAAAAAACTAAAACTTAAATGTCAAAGTAATCATCGTTCTTCATAGTAGTATGAGCAGCACACATCAAGAGTCAAGAAGACTTTATTGTCATTATATGTAAACATATAATGAAATGTGCAGTTAACAGAACACCCATCCAAGAAATACATAGACAAACACAAACAGGGGGGTCAGGTGTCTGAGGTCTGAGGTCATGCAGCCATTTACCGGCGCTACCTTCACGCACGTTCACACATACTCATTCAGTCATTATTGCTACATAGGAAGCCTTAAAGCACCTCTAGTTACTGGAGTCTATTGCTCTGAGCAGATTCAAATTAAAAGAAAATATAATGTAATATATAATGGTTCGAATTATAGTTAAAATACATAAAATAAAGTTTTTCTGATTTTCTTCCATTTAAACTTACCTATAAAAGCTCTAAGATCATAAGGTTGTACAAATGGCGTGTGACACTAATCAGCTTGGACCAACAGAGAGCTTGTGTCATTCAATATATATACTACTATGCTTTGATAACAGAAGAAAGACTGTTGCTTCAATGCTACAGGCTGTGTTCAGCACAGCATATCATATATCCACGATGGTACTTTGAACTACCGTTTTATACCATTTTAGCTGAGCAAAAGGTGATTCTGAAAAATACAGCTGAGGCTGGTGGAAACGTTATGAATTTAAAAGATTTGTGCTCATAACCTAAAGATATGTTGTGTGATTGCCTGTGGATCATCAAAGTTTTTGATAAAATCTGAGATAATTTGGAAAACCATGAATGTCCAAAATTTTGTGACAATATGACTATTTACTTACTGAGTGAGCATATTTTCCCTTTTCGGTACCAGAAAAAAGGCCAAATATAAAAGTCAGGAGAACACAAAGTTACTATGATTCATTCTGTAAGGACACAGAATGGCCATAAAAATTTCAACACAATTTATCAATCTATTCTTACATTTTATTAGAGGATACATTGTTCGTGATGCTTATGGGTAAAAGAAAAACAAAGCACCAGCTGTATAACCATATGATAGGTATGTAATCAACAAAGCCCTTTAGAGTCTGACTTCAACAAGTGCAGATGTCTGAAAATAACTGCAACCATTACTTTATCTTATCCTTAAGAGATACCTTACAACTGGCAATCCTCCTTGTGGGTACATTCTATTTGTATTAGTCGTCATTTTTGTTTTTATTACCAATCTTGTGTTTATTGTTTCGTTTGAATTCTGCATCAAATGTGAAATATCAACATAATCTCTCCTCCTGATTCTGAGCTATGGCAGTGAATAATGGCCTAGAAGTGGGTTTTTTTGTTTGTTTGTTTGTTTTTTGCAGAACATTATGACATCAGAGCAAAGTTGACCTTTGGATATAAATGTTATTACTTCATCATTCTATCCATTGTGTGGAATTCTGTCACAGCTAACAGATACATTCTTGATGACTAAAGATGTGATTCAGGAAGTCACAGTGACCTTGCCACTCAAAGGTTGGTGCAAAAATTCCAAACAAAAAACAAAGGAGTTGACCTAGTCTTTATCCTCTTGCAGCAGAGCAGTTACACTGCATATGCTTTACGCATCGGTTCTGGATCCTGTTCCACCCTTTGTATCCTTGGTAGTGAATCATTGGCAAGAGCACTCCTGATCACCCAAGTCACATTGTGCCAGAACCCTTGACAGTATAAAAAATGGACTTAGCTGGGTCTGAACAGTGATGCCAGCATAAAAGTGCATTAAACCTTCATTCTTTATCATGAACACCAGGGTGTGATACATGCGCTTGCATAAAGACTTCTGGTCCTATAGAAGTCTATGGCCCTAAGGCCAGTAAAGACTTTTCTCCTTTTGAGTTTAGGCATCGGAGGTAGAAGTTGGAAACAAATAGAATTAATTTACCCAGTTACAAGGGAGGTTAATGTACAATTTAAAAGCTCTAATTCAAAAATATTTCAATATTAATGGTTGCCTGTCTCCCTGTGATTAGAATGTATGTATGTATGTATGTATGTATGCATGTATGCATGGATGGAAGGATGAATGCTTTGGCACAGAGTAGGATTTCCACTGACAACAGCAACAACAACACTTCAACCCATTCAGCAACTGAACACTTAAATATTGCGGGACTGGATCATGGAAACAGGATGGGGTTGTAATTCACGAGTCTAGGCAGGGTCTCTCACACGTCATTATTTATATCCTGGGTAGTACTCAACTTAATGTTTATTATATTACCTCTGAGCAACACCATTACACTCTGATGTGGCCATAGTGTGAGAGAAGCTTCTTTTGTGGTTGGATTTATGAGGCAGTTAATAGCGGAAAAGATCACATAAGGATTACTGTATTATAATTATCAGTTAACCAATTTTAAATTAAGCTCAGTGGACATTTCCTTCTCAACTTCTTTGGCTGAAAGTGTTTCCTTATAAAAACTGTATTTTCAAGTAGCTTCACCAAGTACTTTTAAGGAGGCTTTGCTAACCAAGAGATATGTGAAAAGCCTTGGAGCAGCAGCTGCACATCGGCAGAAATGCACATACATTTATTTCAAATCCACTGTCTTACGATCCTTCAGCTGGAGTTAAACAGGTACTTTTACAAGAGGTAGAGAAATTACTGATGTGAGGAAAGAATATGTTTCCAATTTAGCAGTGGAAGGAAGATATTGAACAAATGTTTTTAGGAAGAGATCTGCAGTTGGAGATNGGGATAAGAGCGAGACAGAGAAGCTGACAAGACTGCAGTTGTGTAACTGTAAGTTGACAGGTAGATTAGCATGTGCAGCTAATGGGGCAAAAAGCAGCCAAGACCTTGTGGACACCCCTTCACTCTGATAAACAGGCAGCTTGTTGACCCAACCATTGCCTCTGTCACTCTATTCCTCAGATTTAACATTTTAACACACTAACAAACATACTCCCACTGACAAACTTACTCTCATACTAAGAACACATACAACACCACAAGCACACATTAAACTCCAAAGCATAGGTATGTATGACAACTTAACCTAATAGGATTCAGAATTAATCGAAGATGAAGCTTGAACTGTTCAAAAAGATGATGGTCTATTCATTGATCTTCGATCAAGCATTTTTTTAGCAGAAGCAAGAAGCAGTGAAAAATCATGGATCACAGCATGCATCTTGAGGAGAGCATGTAGAGTTGTTTACAGTCTGCTCATCAAGATG
>JASGAU010364830.1:0-10707 GCA_030220045.1 Australoheros facetus
ATTAAAGCATTTCTGCTCAGAAATCCTGCCTGCAGCTGGAAACTGGCATAAAAATCAGGCTGTGGTTCGTTTTCTCAGCCATGAGCTCCTCGTTGGTGACAGTGACGGTGATTTGAAGGCATTTCATTTGGACTTCTATAGATTTTAAGTTCTAAATGATCAGTTTCATGTTGTGTAACTCTAAGAAATGCAAACACATACCTGCAAAAATGTTAATTTAAAAAAGTGGGAGGAGTTTCAGGTTTTTAGTGGATTTAAATCAGAAATCCTGGATTTGATACTCAGTCCAACAAAAGCAGTGATTAAACAGTCAGTAAAAAAGATAATCCTGACTTTTAATCTCATGGTAAACTCAGTATCTTTGGACACGGGGGGTGTTGGTCAGACAAAAACAACGTTTGAAGACTTTTTTTTGTGATATTTTATCGATTATTTTAAAAGTGGTCCTGCTTATAAAAGATGGACATGAAGTCCTGCTTTTGAAGACTCATGCTGAGCAGTTTTGTTGTCTGAGCTCTTTGATTCATTATCTCAGACATAAGGAGTCGCCCCCTGCTGGGCATTAGAAAGAATGCAGGTTTGAGACACTTCTATCTTTTATATACAGTTGGTGATTGCACCAAAACTTCCTCTAATGTCCACTTGATGCGGTTATCTGACACATAATAAGGTTTGCTGTGCAGTTAATTACAGCCCATCCAAGAAGGATTTTATGGCTTTATTTGGATATTACGGAGTGCTGTTAGCAGTGCTGTCCTTGTGGTGTACTCATGCAGTACATAAATACATAAAAATACATAAGTTGGCACTCCTTTCTGGCTCCATAAACCAAACATGGCTGCATTGTGTCAGAGAGAAAGTGGTGGGTGGCGTGCCTGCGTCTGTCTTTTATGTACAGTCTGTTTCGTTATGACTGGAGCAGCTGCTGAGGTGAAGCTCAGCCTCTTAAAAATGCTCCGTTTTCCGAGCTGTTGTCATTCGCCTGCTTCGTCAGCAGATTTGGGCGGGACGGCATGACAGGAAAACTGGGGAGATGATAAAGCACCCAAAAAAAAAGATCACTGGTTGGGGGTGAGGAGGAGGAGACGGGGGGAGGGAGCCAGAGCAGGCAGGGAGGGGAGGGGAGGGAGGGGTGAGGCTGAGCCTGTTATAGTTGCTGCGTCAGAGCGCTGGCAGCAGACAGTCGGGTGGCGGGAGGGACTTCATTCGCTCGCTGCAGTCGTCTCTCACCCAGAGGAAGCCTTGCTCGGGTTCTCCCCTCCCTCCTCCTCTTCCTCCGCCTCCTCCTGCAGCCCAACACGCGCACACACACCTTTCCTCACACACTCTCTCAGTGCCTGCCTGCCTGCCTCTCCGAGTGGAATGAGTGTTTGCTGATCGGACGGCATGGATAACAACTCTGTGGACAAAAAGGAGAGCGAGGCTGCTGCAAAGCACTGGAAGGAGCAGGGTAAACCTCCACCTTTCTGCTCTCACAGACCTGCTCATTTTACTGCTCTGACTTTCCTTCGCTTTCATTAGAAGCTTATGTTGTAATAAATTAAGCTGAAACTCAGTCAGATCTGTGCAGCTTTGGAGACTCTTACTCACTTTAAGCCTCATTTAGCGTCTCAGGAGGTTAACGGTTTGATCTCAGAGCAGGTTTGTGAGGTTCTTTCTCATCTGGAAACTGCAGATTTTTCTGGCCTGTCTCGGGGTGTCGTTCTCGCAGCTCCGGGACCTTTGGACAGTCAGCCAATCAGCCACTGTGACCAAAGGTGGACAGCAGGGAGGAGGAGGAGGGATTTGAGAGCAGGGTGACGTTAGCTGGCAGGTTAATGATTGGCTAATATAGCAGGAATATGCTGATGAGCTGGAGGAGAGTTGCGCCAGAGCTCTGAGGAGAAGCAGCAACATGTTCAGTGTTACATCAGGTTCATGTTGGAGCTGCAGAGGCTGTCGGGACGTCGATCAGCAGCTGCTGGTTTTACTCACGTTCTCTGCACATTTATGGCCTCCTCAGATCTGATGCTTTTCTCTGTCGTATGAGACAATAAACCAGTTTTCAGTTGTAACAAACAAAATTAGACATTTTATTTTGTATCTTGGATATATTTAGTATTTTATAGCCTGTGCAGTGCTGTGTGTGTCTGCCTCTGCAGCGCGTAGCTACGACTTTTCTCGTATCAGTGTTTTTGTGCACCGGTCTGCAGACATCACCTGCTGTTTCTCACCTTTACACACAACAAACAGATAAACCATCATTATTATTATTATTATTGTTGCTGTTGGTTTTACTGTCACGGCTGTTTGACCTTTGCCTGACTGCTGAGCTCTCGGCTCACCTGAGATCTTTTGTTTGCAGCTTTTCTGGTTACTGATTGAACTGCTGGGATCCACTGACGTTTAAATGAGCTCATATATCACCAGTTATCTGATATCAACCTCACGCAGCCACTGATGGGGCTGGAGCGCAGACTCACTCTGAGATTTCTGATCGTAATGGTTCGTCCGAGACTGAGACGCTCCCGGGTCGANCCCCCCCCGTGTGGATTAAGCATTAAAAAAATAATCTGAGGATTTGCTGCTTTTCAGCTTTTTCCCATAAACAGTAACTGCCCTTTCAGTGGTTTGGATTTCATTGGCAGTCTGAAGCTTCGTGCTCTGGCACGCTGTGAAGGTCGTTCTCATTTTTCAACAGTTCATTTGAACCTAACCCAAGAAAGGGTGACCAGTCCTCTGAAAGTACAAGTTGTTCTCTAACTGCTCCCTATTTTCAGATATTTTATAGAACAAATACTTTAGAAAACGCTTCATTGCTTCATTTTTTAGAGAAACTTTTCTTCCCATCATCAGCCTGAGAAACCAAAGCTCCATTTCTCTGCTTCTGGACGCTTTAACAGCTGGAGTTTGAAAGCGAGTCTCGTCGAGTAGTACCTCGCTCTTCCTTTTCAGGCAAGTCGGTCCAGAAACTTTAGAAAGATGCTGCTCACAAACTGAACCAATCACGCAGCGGCCTGATGGAGTTCAGGTCAGTCCAGTCATCGATCATCAGCTGCGTCCTCTGTTGGCCTGATTTCATCAGCAGGGGTTTGATTAAAGGCTGAATGCTTTTCTGCAGCGTGATCGGTCACAGGAGCCGCTGACTGCAGAGTTACTGTAAGAAAATCAGCTGCAGTCAGTAGTGTTGATTAACTGATCAGTGGATGGACTGATAAAGATTTGAGCTTCAGTTTCAATGCCTTCCTGCGTTCATCAGATAGAAAAACCTCTTCGTGTTCACAGCTTTAAAAGTGTTTCAGCACAGACTCAAAGTGGGCTTCGTTAGTGTTAATCTGGAGGAGTTTTTCCTCTAATTAATTCAAGTTTGGTTTGTGAAATGCTCGACAGTTTCCCTCATTTTGACCCACACCTGAAACTTCCAGAGTTGTGAGTAAAAACTAAAGATTTAGCCGGCATGTTTGAATGTTTTCCTTCCTGCATGTTTATGTTCCAGTGGAGGATTTCCATATCAAATATGACCAGAGTTTCTAATAACGAGCTCAGGGTACGTGCAGAAATCCCTGTGAGCCAAAAGCTCAGGCTGCTCTCAACACTCAGGTTACCTTTTTTTTTTTTTTAATACACTGTTGGATCTGCACGATGTCACAGAGAGGGGATACCCCTAATATGGTCATCTCAGACACAGAAACCCCACCCACCTGCTCTTTGTGGTGGCAGCCAATCAGAATAATATTGACTTGAGGGGGTGGAGCTAAAGCCATGACAGCCCAGAATAAGACAAAGGTTTATTGTTGTGAACTGTGAATCATGCAAAGCAGCTCTACGAGAGTCCAGGAATAAAAACAGGAAGTAGAGGAGGTCCACTTCAATATCACAACAAAGAGCACAGGTCTCTGAGTGCTCTTCTACTTTTTAAATGATGCAGTGTGCATGAGATGTTCTTTCAGGAAGTTCTCGCAGTCCTTTCAAAGTTAATGTTCTAGTAATGAAGATTTTACTACAAATCTTATTTGCTTTGCTGAATCTTTTGAAAAGGTTCAGCAAACCTTTTGCGTGATGGTCACACTGCTCTCTGCTGACCATCACGCGTCCGTCTGCTGTTGCATCATCAGAGGTCACCGCGCTGCTTTCATTTCCTGTATGTGTGTGTGTGAGATTAATGAACGATAGTCATGAAGTGATAGAACATGCTCGCTGCACAATTGAAAGAAGCTGCCCCGAGGCTGTCGCACTGTGACTAAGCACTATTTGGTGTGTGTGCAGTTGTAATGAAATAACTGAGCTTTATGTTGCAAGCCAGCCTGAGGAGCATCATCATCTTCATCACAGCTCAGTGACTCACCTTCATCCTCAGACTAAAGACCTCTGTGAGCTGCAGCCGTGCTGACCTTTGCTGACCTCTGCTGCCTTCAGTCCTGCACGGCGACTAAAATCTGGAGAGCAGTTCCTCCGAGTCTGACTGAAGTTTATATAAATCAAACCGAGCTACACCAGAGGACAGCTGAGCTGTAACGTTAGTAAGCGTCGTGCATTTTTAGCAGGCGTATGCTGATTAGAGGAAAAAAATGGCTCCTATGAGGAAGGAATTTGAGTTATTTGGTCTTTTTTCCTGCAAAGAGACATTTCTAAGTGTTTCAGATCCTCTTTTTGGACCGCTGTCCTTTCATGCAGCTGAGGGGCTCACAGCACAACAGATGTTTAAACTGCTGCAGGCCAGAGGATTCCTTTTCCTGGCTGCTCTCCCACTGACGGCTCGCTGCTGTCATGTATGATGTCACGTTATGCATGTTTTTATTTTAATATGCACGCTGACATTTTGTCAGTTTATATCTGAAGATCAGAGGAGATTTTTTTCCCAGAGGAAAACAGGGAGTGACATGTTTTCAGACTCAGAACTGTGTTCAGCATTTATCCCCCATCCGGCCAGTTTAATTACTTTATATACTGCCAGCTGAATCCATAAAAATATAGCATAATATCATAGTAGGTTATAAATCTGTATGAGAAGGAGAAAAATTAGCATCTACAGCTTTAAAATAAATGTAGTGGAGTACATGCTGAGCCTCTCTTCAGCCCCGCCTGCAGGCTGCAGGTTCCTCTGCTATAAAAACACAGACGACTGCTGCTGTCGGCAAGAAATCTGCCAAATTATAAGATCCAACAGTTCATCTGCATGGACTCAGACTCAGGCCATGGTCCTCAGCCGGAAAAGGATGGAGTGCCCTCTCTGGCTCAGGGACGAGTTCCTGCCCCAAGTGGAGGAGTTTAAGTATCTCGGAGTCTTGTTCACGAGTGACGGGAGAAGGGAGCGGGAGATCGACAGACGGATTGAGGCTGCTTCAGCAAGGATGCGGACGCTGCACCGGTCTGTCGTGGTGAAGAGGGAGCTGAGTGTGAAAGCGAAGCTGTCGATCTACGTTCCAATCCTCACCTACGGTCATGAGCTTTGGGTAGTGACCCAAAGAACGAGATCATGAATTCAAGCGGCAGAAATGAGCTACCTCTGAAGGGTGGCTGGGCTCTCCCTTAGAGATAAGGTGAGGAGTGCAGCCATTCAGGAGGGGCCCTCCTGGGCATGTCCTGCGGGATGGAGGCCCCAGGGCAGACCCAGGACTGGGAACGCCTTGGGGTCCCCCCCGGATGAGCTGAAGGAGGTGGCCGGGGAGAGGGAAGTCTGGGCTTCTCTGCTTAGGCTGCTGCCCCCGTGACCCGGCCCCGGATAAGAGGAAGAGGATGGATGGATGGATAGTTAATCTGCATATAAACAGTTTTTATTCTGCTGCTGTGCTGAAGTCACTTTCCTTCATATTTACTTCCTCCCTCACAAAGTGAGGAACATTGATCAGATTATTGCAGTGAAGAAAATAAATACGTCTAACTCAGTCTGATCACAAGAACATGGTGAACTAACTTGTTGGCGTGAGGATCCTGCAGTGTTGTGTGATCATGGTCACGGTCAGTGCAGCCTGCGGCTAGTTTTTCCAGTTTCTCGGGTTTTTGAGCGTCTGCAGCGTGCAGACGAAGCAGCGAAGTCGCTGTCCCTGCAGTGACCTGCAGCACAACCGTCGATTCTGATTAATCATGAATAATGCAACAAAGAACAAGATTAACACGTTTCAGATGCTGAACATTCATAAAACAGTAGTGGATCAGTTTCTGAGCTTTAAATCTGGAGGATGTTTGATTTTTCCGACTCTGGAGCCTTCAGTCCATCGGGTAAAGCAGCTGCTCTCCTTCAGCACATTCACACCACGTTTTGCATCAGTAACCTATGAAAAGGTGTTTCATGGTTAAACCTTTGTAGGTCTGTGCCTGCTGCAGCTCTCCCAGCATGCACCTGTTCAGAGACTGCATCCCTTTTATGGCTTCTGAACTTGAGCAGCTCTGATGTACCATCTGTTACTTCCTTTCCTGCAGGTTGGGCTTAAATTCCTCACTTTCATCTCTTCTGCAGCTACTTTTATCCTTTTACAGCCTGGTTACACAACACGCTGCTTCCTCCTCCATCCTCATTAGAAAGCCCATTTCTTCATAAGTCACCCCTTCACACGCTCACGTGCAGGCCTCTGTCTGCGTCGGCTGAACCCTGCAGTGTTAGTCTGTCTGAGTCGTGGCGTTTTCACCGTGTTGATGAGGGGGTGAGACCTGCAGTTACCTGCAGTGTGAAGTGGGGGGTGCTCCTCACTGATCTGTGTGCAGCTGCAAAATTAGCCAGCTGTTGATGCCTGTTGGGCTATAACAGGACTGCCCTTTGTTCCCAGTTTTTCTTTCCTCGAAGTTGCCAGTTTTGCTCTCTTCCATCATAAATTTACTCTTTTTCTTGGTGACTTTTTCCCTCATAAAGTTGCCTCTTCTTCCTGGTAAATCTGCTCGTTTTTGTTTCATAAATTTTAGATTTTTTCTTCTGATTTTGCGTGTTTTTCCTCGCAGATTTGACTTTTTTTGTCTTTTAAATTTACATCTTTGAGTTAAAAAATTCCTCATAAATTTACAACTTTGATATTAAATTTTTTTTAATTAAAGTTTTTGTCCTGGCCCTTATTGCTGTTTGTCCGCTGGTCTCGCCGGTGTAGAGAGCAGGTGGGTTTCCCGGGTGTTAAAGTGGACCCGGGCGGGCCGAATCGGGCCCATCAGGGGTGCGTGGGTGCGACAGAGAGGCCGAGCTGCGCATGCCCGGCCCCCCTCCTCTGTCTCAGCTCTCAGGCGGAGCTGCTGCTGCTCGGCGGAGGTTCAAGATGGACTCCAAATGTGGTTAGTGTGGCTTTAATCTTTGTTTACCGAGCGACTCCTTTTCTTTTCTTTTTTACATGCCCGGTAGTGTCGCGTTTATGGCCGGTTTGCATTTGCATGAGCACCGTGAGCGCGACTCCCTTCAAGCCGGGAAAGGCTGCCTTTGAGCCGGGAAGGGCTGGAGGCGGACCGGGCCGCCTGCAGGAGGTCATGCCGGACGTTTGACGTTTCGTCCCCGCCGTGAGAGGCGAGCAGCCGGTGGGGACAGGCGGACAGCATCCCGGGGAGGAAAATGAAGCATTTAGGGGGGACCGTATCCATGTCGAGGGGGAGGACTGAAAGGCAGCGGTCGGGTTTTGCTCGCTGTGATGCGGGTCTATTTTTAGCCAGCCTCCATCGCCCCGAGCACGCCTGCTACCATATGTAGCCAAGCGGCCAAATTTGGATCCCAGACCCTCCTCCACCTCCCCGTCTCTCTCTTCTCATGTTATCGCTCAATCCGCGTCTTTACAACCACACAGTAACCGGACTGCCGACCATTACCCGGTGGCTAACGGAGCTAGCGCCGCGTTAGCGCGCTGAGATAACGGAGGAGAGCTAGCTGTGGGCTAACGTAGCATCTGTCAGCAGACACATGGAGCCCGGTACACGAGAGCACTCCCCGACAGAGCCCGCCGGTGTTTCTGCCCAAATAAGCCCAAATAATGGGGGCCGGAAAAGGCGTTTGTGTACCGAAAGCCCCTCTGATGCGAGTCAGTGAACGCACCATGTGAGCGAATATTAAAATACCCAGAGTGCAGCGAGTCCTGCAGTGACCCCCCCTGCAGAGCCTTCAGGCTCAGTCACAGGTGAATGCTCAGAAACATGCTGGGCTCAGCTTCACGAACCGGAACGTTTTCAGCTTTGCTCATTTTAAATCACCGTTTAATTTATTCAAGGTTAAAATATCTTTGACTATCAAATCACCAAAAATAACTTTTTAAAAAAAAATTGTCTTATATAAAACAGCAAATACTAACAGTTTGAGCCCCTGATCAGCGTTTTTTAATATGCATTTAATTTGAATAAGCAGTAAAAGGAACTTAACGCTCATGTTTCAGTATTTTGGATCATTTCTGAGCTAAAGGTTTGTTTGTTTTTTACATGTAAATTAACTCTGAGCAAAATTAACATTAAAATAATCAGGCCCAAACGTAGACATGAAATATAAAACAAAGATGAAGCTGAACACAGGGTCATCACATCTGACTGACAGTTTGTGGGCTGTTGAGTCATTTTTCAGTTTTGTTTGACATTTAATTCACACAGCAGATCAACATGTCAGAAAAATGAGGCGGATGGATTGTAGTGTTTTGTGATATGAGTAAAAAAAATGTAAGATTCAGGCTGTTTCACAGCATTATTGTTTACTGGAGTCTGTCTCTGTGTATCTTCACACAGACGTGTTTTTTCTATCAGGAGTATGTAGACCATAAAACATTTTAATGTCATAAAAAAAGAAGTGAAACGTGCACTAAAACCACCCACTCTTAGCTCTCTGCTAACCAGCCTCAAATATGTGGTGCAGGGATCCAGTAACTACGCTCAGCACAGCCGAGCTTTCGTGCACGGAGACGACCGCTTCCTGCTGTTTGCAGCATGGTCATGGGCGCAGGTTGGATCTGTGTTGTTGTGTTCGCTGCATTCCCAGCTGCGTGAAACAGACCCGGCAGCACAAAGTATGAAAACACATTCACGCTTCTTCTGTCTCACCGAATGAGCTGACGCTCCGGAGGCGTTCGGCTCCTTCGGTGGAGCGGACTTCGTGTTTAAAACGTTTTCCAGCTCGCTCAGAGGAGACGACGGAAACGTGACGTTAAATCGAAACCCCGACCGTGGATTCAGCATCTGTTACCATGGTGATATGATGGGTAAATGAGCCAGCTTCGTGACACTGAAAAATCATGCATGACATTAGATGTGAGATAGCATTGAGTGCTAAAGGTACCTGCTCCGGCCTTTGAAGACTGAATTATTGATTATTGAACTGCGATCAGCTCGATGAAAGCTGAGAGCGCCCACGTTTGCACGGAGCTGAATTTAAACTTCCTGCCGCTCCGTCTGAAGGTCACTTTTTTATTTTTAGTGAATCGGTTCTTGAAATATTTATTATCATTATTTACTCTGTTGGGTATTTTGGGAGATCGTCCACTCAGTGAGGCTCCATTAGGAACTGTAAAGGTTCTTAAACTCGAGGAAACGTCTGCTGACAGCAAACTGAAACTCTTTGGCTGCCTCTTTACAGCATTTAATCACAGACAGTAATGACTAATATCTCATTTATGTCGTGGCTCCTTTTCACACTTTTGGAAGGCTGTGACTCGACGGAAGATTTTACAGCTGAAACAAAGTAAACAGGATGCTTTGGGATTTTTGGGATGTTGGATGGACCAACATGTTTTAAGCTGATGGGATGTTTTCACAGTTTTAATCGACTGATCAAAAGAGAATTTGCAGATTTTTAATGGGATTTGCTTTTAGTCTGATTAAATTTAAATTTTCAGGCTTTGCTTTTGAACGTTTGATGATGTGAATTCATTTTCTAGAATGTTTTGGTCGACGTCCAAACGTGCTGTGGTCCGGCGGTGTCTCCGTCGCCCGCTGCACCTGCCGCTGCCTCGCTCTGAAGCATCCGTTTGCATTTTAAAGCTGCTTTACTTATCACGGAGCATTATCTGGCAGCCCTTTGAATGGAACCGTTCATTCTTCAGTGCTTTGTGGTGTAGCTGAACTCTGCCCGGCCTACCAGCAGTTAAACGTCTGCAAGCTGCAGGAAACCCACGACTCTTTCACTTCTAATATTGTCCACTGACCTGCCAGGAATTCTGTGGTGAAATATGAGCATGCTCAGTGCAGGTCATGAGCTCAGCTGTCGCTCAGGAGGGACTGACCTCCCCGCTCGCCCCCCAGCACCCGTCAGAGAGGGAAGGAGCTCCTATAAGTCGGGATCCTGCAGATTTTTGGGGGGTTTTAGTTTCAGGATGCTGCTGATGGTGTTAAGCAGTGATAATGAGACCTGTGAGAGCCTAAAGTGGAGCTCAGCAGAGATGGTTTATGCCAGTGGTTCCCAACCTTTTTAGAGCCACGGACCAGTTTAGTGTTAGAAAATATTTCCATGGACCGGCTTAAAGATGTGGCGGATAAATACGCCGATCTCTGGTCGCCATGGTAACATTTAAACACGCCTTCAAAATAAGATACACCTTAAAAACATGCATGCAGTAGAAATCTCCTCAGTCGGGGTCAAATGCCACATGCAATTTCATCCAGCGTAAAAAAAAAAAATCCGTAAGTCAGATAAAATCCATTTATTTAAAATATCCAACAGTTTGGGGTCTAATATCAAATTTCGCTGTAATTCCTCCGGCTTCATCTCTGGATTTGCTTCTGCAAATTTTATAATCTCATATTTTTGCTTGTAAGTGCGAGTTTGTAGCTTACGCTTGCCATGATTGT
>JASGAU010364835.1:2033-29340 GCA_030220045.1 Australoheros facetus
ATACCCCTTTTCTTTTCCCTCCTCCAGCGCTACTTGGGGGGGGGGGGGGATGAGCATGGGAGTCATGCAACGTGATGTGAGCTGACTGGTGCCTATCATTATTTATCAGGCCCGGTTGCACATCTAAAATGAGTGATTTAGGGGTTGCTTACCTGGGATCTGTATCCATTAATGTTGAATTCTTGCCAAATGAGCATTTATTCCAATAAAATGCAGAATGTACCATCGCTTATGACTCACAGGAAACTCAAAAAAAAAAAAACTGCAGAAGCTTGGATATAAAATAAAGAAAAACAAGCCAGTGCCCGGAGGCCAGCTTCTCTGACAATATTTTAAATAAAAATCATACTTTCCCTTTGAGTGAGTCACTGCCACCCCTCTCCCCCCCCCATCTCAGACAGAGGTCAGGAAGGTGTCATGTTTTCCTGAAGCAGAGGAGGTGGGCAGCCTTGCACCTGCTCTCACATTTTCTTAGTAGCTGTCTTCATTTCCATTTATTTATTTCATTTTGTGCGAGTCGCCGTATTATGTGGTTCCTCTGTCAGTGTTGCCCATGCTACCTCCATGCATACAAGGACAAGTTATTAGAGAATTACAATACATGTGTGCTTGAATGAGTGCTGTTATTAAAAAAGCGAAGCTCTCTCTCGATATCAAGAGCCGCTGTAATTGATCTGGTTTTATTGAATTTGCCAATATTAAAGTTGCTATTGACTTGTATATTCTGCTCTGAGGAATACAAATTTACGCTCCGTGATGGTAACAATGCTTTAAAGATGGCGTTTTCGGTCCCTCAGCCCAAGCTTCCTTCTCCTCGCTACTCTGCTGAGCAAAGAAGCTGGAAATGAAAAGAGAGAGCAAGGGAGTATCTGTTATCTAATGTTTGTGGAGGAGGGAGACAGCTTCCCTGATCACGACCCTCCTTGTACCGGTGACAACGAGACGAAATGTGCCTCCGTATTGGGAAGGATGGTTGGACCAATTGCTTTTTTGTCCTGTGACAGATACACTCCACATGTGTCACAGCCGCGGACCTGTCACCTCGCCGGAGTAGACAAGATGAGATAGGGAGAAGCAACGGGGAAGGGGAAGGCAATAAGGGTGCTGGCGCAGACGACGCTGTCAGCCCGTCCATCAGCACACATTAAAATAGACATCAGCCGCCAATCTTGCTGTGTCTTCCTCGCAAACTTCCATTGTTTTGCGAAGAGGTAGATGTCTAGGACCTGCCTTGCTAAATGCTTGCAGAGCACCACTCACTGTCACAGCAAAGTGCCTTTACCGCAGCCTCTAACATAGTCATTTTATGTGCAGCAGCGGGGCCTGATATGAGACAGAATGCTTTTATTCTCCTATAAAAGTACAGTGGTTGAATTTTTCTTGTCCCAATACTTTTAATTCTCAAGAAAAACTCAGGGTGGTTAAACTCCTGTTTGAAAATGGTTGGATAAGAACACTGATACTGTGCATGTCAAAGCTATAGCTAGTGGCAGCTTTAGACAGGGACTGAAAAATGAAGATAACGTTTTTTCGAGTAGGATCAGTTAAAACAACCAAGGACACAGCATTATGGCATATTGATCACGTGACAGTTTAGACCCGGAAATGGAATTCTACGTCATCAATTAAGAACCGGATAGGGACCTGCTAGAAATCGACTTGGACACCCTTCAGTCTAATTAAAGCTGTTCATCCATTTGCTATTCGCTATTAAAGCTATTCATCTGTCAGTGTTTCTGACTGCCTGTGATTTTGATTATGCACATACGGTATGGGAAAACATTTTTGAGTAATTAATTTAATTCCAGTTAAAACCAGTGCAGTTTAAAGAGAAATCTCCACGGGGTCAACTTTTGAAGCTGCCTTCTTACCTAAACAAGCATCCCACAAGTTCACCTGTGTTTACACATTTAAAAAAGTGTGGGGGGGGAAGATGCCAAATCTGAAGCCGAGAACTGTTTACAGGGTCAGTTATGAAACCAAGCTGAGGTTATTTTGTGTTGTGCACGCATTGCAGCTTCTCATCTCAAGCTTTCTTTGGTCGTAGCTTATAACGTTTTGCAAATGCTGTTTGCAGGTTTGAGAATTTTCTGAAGTATCTGAGACACGTTGTGATGAATCAGATCCATTTTAATATTTATGCAGCACAGAGAGGAGAACTCTTGCAGTTGGTTCTTTGAAGAGCTTTCAGCGGCCTGCCTTGTAAACTATATCAAAAGTGAGCATCAATTGCTGACCTCGGTGCAAGTTTGATTCAGCCATACATCCAGGTGTTAGTCATGTGTCATGTTTACAGCTTGTACCGACCTGCCTCAGGCTTTCCTCAACACAAAGGCACATCAATATAGACTAAGCTGATTTTCATCTGACTGCCTCACAACTTAAGCTCAAAAGTCACATGAATGCCACCAAATCAATACACTGACTTCATGTCACACAATAACCGTACTCCACACTTTTCTGCACATATTTGGCGAGTTAACAAAAAAAGGCTCTGGGATTCTATTATGACTTAAGCAATTGTTAAAACTTCACTTACCAATACACGACAAAAAAAAAAAAAAAATCATCTGCCCTTAAAATTATTTCAGTACCACCTCAAAAACTACACTGTGACGCCATAGCTTGTGGAACCACCTTTAGCAGCAATAACTTGAACTAATGGTTTTCTGTATGACTCGGGTTGAGGTTCTGTTGTAGACTTGCCATTGCTCTTGGGATCATTTTAGGATATGGCTTAGCTGTTGGACAGATAGCCTCACTTCTATATCTATAATATTTTAGTATACAGGGGAGTTCATGGTTAATTCAATGATTGCAAGGTGCCCAGGTCCTGTGGCGGCAAAACAAGCCCAAATCATTGCCCCTCCACCACCGTGCTTAACAGTTGGTATGAGGCGTCTGTGTTGATATGCTAACGTGCTAACTAAGGCCTGGTGAGTTTGAGATGTAGATCTTGGATTTTTTGTTTTTGTTTTTACAGCTTCTCTACACATTGCCGGTCTGACCTTGGAGTGAATTTGCTGCTACGTCCATTACTGGAAAGACTGTGGAAACATTGTTCATTTGAAGTTGAATTTAACTAATTTTGAGACCTGCGAAGAACCAGAAGATTTTTTTTTACGATGTCCTGATACACAAAACCTTGGACCTGAAAGAAGCACTTTATTTTTACCATGACTGTAGAATTAACAAGCACCTATCATAGCTGTCCATCCAGATTTTCTCTTTTTTGATTTTTTAAAATCTGTGTGGAATGGTCAAAACAGGCCAAAACCCACATGGTAGGTATCATTTTTAAATGAACTCACTACATTTTATAAGACAACCTTTTGTTTCTTTTAGTGTTATATTAAGTGTGTTTTATCTATTATTTATTGTCTACAGCAGAATAGTATACACGAGACAGTCTGTAAAGGTGTTGCTTGCATAAAACTAAGTTGCACAAGTCTAAAAATATAACACAGTTAATTTTACATGTGTGAAAGTAGGCGTATTCATGTATTACCAGACACAGGGCACTGTTCCAAAGGACACAATGAGTTTGACTTTTAAAATACAATGTTCTACACTTGTGCTGGGTAAAATATATACAGTTGGAAGAAAGGAGTTAAATAATATTTATAAGAGTTAATGTCAGTCAGTCATTGGAAATTACTTTTTAATATGTGGCTGTATTTTTCAAATTGAAGTGATTCCTCAATAATGAACTGTTCATACCCCCCATTGGAATCGCAGTGTGAGCCTCTTGTGTTGGCCCTTTCACCTTTATACAGAGCAGGAATCAACCAACAGCAGCAACCTGTGAAGAGAAAGTAAATACAATTTAGCAAATCTTTTTTCATTTTGAAAATCAAAAATTGAATGGTAGGACATCTCAAAGGATTTTGAGTTGGCATGCATATCTAAATGGCCTCCATTTCAAGGAGTAAATCCAACTCTGCCCTGCATTTACTCGTATAATGCTGCTGCATTTTGTATAATTCTACTTGAATTGAATAGATTGGACTGCAGGTTAATTGGATGGTTGGCTGTTCAAAAGGACTCTTTGTGAAATTTGAAATAACCTTCCAAACAGTCCAAACATGCGTGAATGTAGCGCATAAAACAGGCATCTGCTGGAATGGAGGAGGTGCAGCCAGAGGCACCCGGTGGACTATCTCTGCTATGTGGTGAGCGTTCGGACTAGTGTCAGGGTCGAGGTATTTTTAACAGTGCCCCCGTACACACAACCCGCTACGCCATGTGCCACCTGCTGGACCCTGTCAGCTGTTGAATAACTGAGTGGATGAGGGGGACGGAGATGAGATGCCAAGTTGTGTTTCATATGTCCTTTATGGGATTGTGGCTCTTTGATACTTCCACTAAATCCCCCTGGCATTCAGCCAGCAGATGGGGAAAAATAAATAAATTGACCAAACATAAAATTCGGATAGAATAGAAAGGAAAAAAAGCAGCCGCCAAAGCTTGTTGTTTATTCCACCCAAGAGAGGCAGAGGTGGTGGGAGATCAATACTTAGCAGATATTGATGGTGCTATAGTTTTTATTTGCTCTGAACCCTTTGGCTGTGGACATTCCTCTAGTAGGTGAAGGCACAGTAGGGGTCCCTCGGTATTCTTTCCCTTTGTGGCCGCAGCTGCTCTCATACAGTAAACCAAGGTTCAGATTGCAGCAGCTGGGCCCACCTCTAAACAAGACTAATTGTAACCTGATTTCACTCGCTGCACCCGAGCCAATTTGCGAAGGCACAGGAAGAACAGCTAATCAATTTCTACATTTTTAAGTGAAGGTTTTGAAATGTTGATTTGCTGCACATTGACTCATTTCAAGGGTTCTCTTTTCTTCAGCTCTCCTTTGAAGCTTTGCACATTTCAAGGCAGATTGTAAGTTTATGACGGTTCTCTGTGGAAAGTCTGTTTTGCCCCACACCTTGCTGATAGAAAGGATGCAATCTGAGTGTCTCGTGCTCTTGTCCTTGTGCCTTTTATGACAATCGGGCTGCCAGAGCACCGTGGACTGAAAGAATATAAACCTTGCAGGAACAATGAAAGCAATAGCACAAAGGTTACGCGCACCTAGTACACAGCACTGTGCGGTGTGTTTGTGTGTGTGCACGTCTGTGGAAATGATTATCTGCTCTGGATGATTTGCAGCGTTGGCCATTGTAAAGGGGCAAGGCATCCTGCAGATCAGCACTCAAGAGTTTCTTTTGTTGCTCAGCAACTGCACAGATTGTACAGTAAACATGTGTAAGGGGGATTTGTGCGTTTGTGTGTGTCAGTCCACTTTTAACTTTCCACTGAACACTCATGCACTGGACATGACAGGCCATTTTGAAATCCTGCACCACTCTAATTTTGGATGAGGTGTGGAGATGAGGGATCGAGAGTCCATTGGTCTGCTGATACACAATCTCTAAGTGGCCAACGTTTCAAACAGAGAAGTCACTGTATGTCAATTAGAGTTAGACCTATCGCCCAATAACAGCTGGGATATAATCCAGCAACAAAATACAATATATATAAAATACAATACGATCAAAGAATGCTTTGCTTATCCCAGATCTGGGGAATAGTTTTGTTTGAGCACTTTAAAAAAAGTGCTACTATAACCAGAAACAGAGACCTTTCACCTTCAAAATCAAAGATGTCCCTTCCCGCTAAAACCAGCAGGTTCCAAGTTCCATCAACAGTTTTTTTTTCTGCTCTTGACTCTGTATGATGTCATAGGTAGGGGATAATATAATCATCTCAGGGACACAGCCAGCTGGCTCAAAGGCAGAGGAGCTTAAACAGTTTGTTACAGAGAGAGGCTAGAATGAGGGGCCACACCAAAGGCCTGGGATAAGATAAATAAGGATTATTTTGTACTGTGAATCATCTGGTAGATTCCAAGAATGATGATAAGGAGCTGAATATGAGCATAATAAGCTCAAACTAAAATTTAGGAAATGACTCTCAGCAGGGAAATCAGTCTTTTTAGTGTTTGTCCCTCAGGACAGAGATCAGCGGTTACAGTCAGCTTGACTTTTTTTTTTTGACCTCAGAAATAAATATTCAAACTTCATCCAGGGAAAACCACAACTGATACTCGTCACAACACTGCTACTGTGCTACATGACTTAAGTACAGTCAATGAAAAACACGACTTGATTTGCACTTAAAATCTAATATAAACTGAGTTTAGATTCAAAGCTATAGTCCAACTTCATTCTGATCGGCTCAAATCAGTCGGCAGGTTTGAAGCACACAAAGAAGCTCAATACCAGCTATCAGAGTGACACAATCATCAACAATATGGATGGAGCTTCTGGGTCTGAAAAGTGAAGTCAGTTTGAACAAGCCTTAGACATGCATTCTTTTTTATGGCCAGCAGGAGGCCGACTCCTTTGCAGAAAGAAGACTATTAGAAAACTACACTTGGCTCCATTGCTCTGTTACCTCAGTAAACTTTCCTGATGCTCAGTCGTTTTTGTAAATATGGAATCTGATTTTGTTAATACAGAGCTGTTGCAAATCCGTTTCCATGTGCATACACAGAAATTCACATTTACTACTTAAATTCAGAGTTCAGCCAGAACCTCATCGAGTTCTGAACAGAAATTCAGAAATGACTCTATAAATAGTGATGCAGTTGCTGGAGACAGTGATTTAACTGCAAAATGACACATGCGCTCGGCAACCTTGCTTTTATATAGGAATATAACCAGAATACAACCATCTGACAACAAGATGAGCTGAGTTTGCTATTGCAAAGAGATGCGTTGCAGATGAGTTGTGCTCATCGGCATAGGCTCACTCAGACTGATTGCAATGTGTTGGCAATCTGTGTTTATAAATTAGACAGCATTTATTTTCAAACCTTTGCCTCTCGTCTGAGAGTGATTGCAGTCCAGTAAGCTGGAGTGTGATTGTTTGGAGACAGGTTGCCTCCCACCAGGTGACCTGTGCAATCAATGACAGTAGTCCACCCCCCACCCCCACCTCACCCCACCTGTAATCAGTCTCTGACAGCAAAGAAAATCAATCAGTGGGCAACCATCGATTTAACCTAGTTGCAAGGAGACTTCTCTCCTACTGTCACACTAGTGTGATGAAGCCATAACTGATATCAAAGTGGCTTTTTGTCTGTCAATGGGAGCAGTCTTTTAAGATATAATAAAATAGGATTTACTGCAGTTCATTTTCAGGTGGATTATATTTGCACAAAATGTTCTGTCCACTGAGACTTGTTTAAATGAGACAGAGCCGCCTGTAACTTGGAACCGATTTGGGGAAAACACAAAAGTTAATTCAAGGTCTATCAGTGCACATAAATTCCTTTAATTGAAAATTCCTTTCAAGACAAATTACAATTGCATATTTTCAATTGTAGCGCTTGGAAGGAAAATTTGAATTGGCAGGTCAGTCTTTTAAGAAACTGGAAGCAGCCAAGGCAAATGCAATCAGTGCATTTCTAATGAATATATTGCATTTAAAGCGGCAATTGAGATACTGAACTACTTTCTGAATTACATATTCACTGGATGCTGGTAAACTGACAGGTTTAACTCAGTTTCAAAATTTCTTCTTTAAAAATCCCACTGAAAAATGGAACTGTTTAAGTATACAGTCCTACAGCAACCCATAAAATCACAACACACAGACAAATGTTTAGTTGTCCTTACTGGGGTGTGTTGAGAAAACACCAACAATACTAATATGCTGTTACTTTATGCATACAGAACAATGTTGCTGTTGATGTCAACGTGTGCTTTAATTAGACTGGTTAACCCTGTTGTCCACTGAAAACCAGTTGAGCATGAAGCACCAGCTTAGGGCAAAAAATATTACCATTCAAAAGCCTGTCAGTCAGACCTTGATGGAGAGAGTACCCATATGCACCCGCATTTGATGATTTGCCAGCCACCCCTGGCATGGACAAACTTCACATGTGAAAGGCTCTTCTCTAGTCAGCACCATCAAGACTGATGTGATGTGACAAGGACAAACATAATGCGGCTGTTTCATTGTCTCTGATCGTCTATTGTTGCGGTGGATTACTGATATCGAGTCAGGCAGGGATCGGATTGCGTTCCGGCACCTGCGTCCCATCAAAAACAAACACTAGGGCTGGTTTGATTTGCTGGATCATTTCCAATCCAGCTGCTGTTCAGAAGGCTTGTGGGAGGGGGTTGACAGGTGGAACCACAGCTTCTTCAAATCTTGTTTCAACTTTCTTGAGCTGGGCAAGCAAACTTTAAAAAGCATACAGATAAAAATGGCATTCTTGAAAACAAAGGTATTAGTAACGGCATTTATGACCCAGTGCTACTAGCATTGCTTTAATAATTTAATGTGGCTATTTCATTGACACTTTAAAGAATGAATCTTTCTATTCCACTCCGTCAGTAAGATTTCCTTTGTAGGATATACTTAAATGACGGAGCAATTTCTGTGATGTTAGCATTTTTTTCATACTGCTTCAGGCTGTTTACCTTCCTTTTGTTCATCTTTTTAAATCAAAATCCCTTCCATTTTACTCATCCTAGGAACTCTTTGAGCTTCATGCTGTCATCTATGAAAAAAATCAAATTATATTCTGTCCACTGTTGTGCAATACACAGTACACAACAGGTAATGTGACCTATGTGTAAAAAAATGAACTGCCGGATCATTGGAGGCATATTGTGAATCATTTAAAAAACATTATGTAAATGCTACAGGTTGTATTTTAGCATTACACTGTTAAAAAATAAATAAATAAATAAAACTGTAAAATTACAGTAAAAAGTACAGACTCAAAATGACTGTTTTGAAAATAGCTTTTCAAAACAGTCATACCTGCTGGAGCCACTGTGTTAATAAGAGTCTGCACTTCAGCAAATTCAAAGTTGAAAGTGTGATATTTGTCAAATCGATGTCAGCTTGAAATCCTTTTGGTCCCTCTCACTTTTGGCACCAGGGTGTCTCAGCGGTTGAGCAGGCAACCACATATGCTGTTTGGTGGTGCAGACGGTGGAGGTTCGAGTCCCGACCTAGTCGCCATTTACTGCGTGTCTTCCCCCATCTCTCCTCCCGCTTTTCTGTCTCTCTCCACTGTAAAAAAGCTATCAAACAAAGCTGCAAAAGGCCAAAAGAAACCTCACTCAATGGTGATTTATAATTCTGTTTACCTCATTATTGGCAACTTTGTGCTGAAATCACAGCACAACTGTTGCCTTTAACTCATGTTGTATGCTTAATTTGTCAGACAGTGTCATTAATAAAATCTGGAAATCAGAGAAGGTTTCATGAATTTTGTCAAGGAGGACATGCAGCAGGTTGGTGTGCTAGAGATAGGCTGAGATGGTGGCAGATGATCTGCTGTAATTCTCATTCTGTCCTGCAGACCTTTTTTCACTGGCAGAAAAGAGCATTAAATAACTTAAAGATTTACCGCTTTTTCTCCCTCTGCATTCTAACAGAAAAGCACACACTGTTATCTCGGTTATCAGCACGTACATCCTGTAGTTGTCTTTCCCCTTGACCACACTGCTCACTTTTGTTTGACATTTTAACGCCTTGCTGATTATCACTGAAAGTGGCGTTCAGGTAGACCGTAGAAGCTTTGGAGTAAATGCTCCTTGTATCTTTCTCTATATTCATCTTCCTTGAAAGTATAGATTGGTCCATGTTTTTTTATTTTTTGTAAATTTTTTCTTTTTATCCTTATTTATATTCCTCCCACAGGAGCCGGGGACACTATACTATTGCTCTGTACAGTAATCCAATGATTTTCCTCCATGTGGTCGAAGTCACAGCAAGACTCCACGGCCCTTTTTATCCCCGGCGGGAAATGAGCGGACATCACTCACATTGAGGAGATTGTGGCCCTTGCTTGCCCAGATGCTATTTCGAAATTGCCATTGTCTGTGCCAGCTACACTGTGAGAGAAATTGTGCCTCCGTGTGTGAACGTCTGTGTTTGCGTGGATATTCTCGCCTGTTTCTGCCAATCGCTTAAAGACAGAGATCGGTTGACGGGTTCACGCTTGTGCAGAGTACTTACCTGTTATTAAGAGCTGATCCGCAGTGATGCATGAAGAGATACCCTTTCATGCGTGTAGATGCAAACAGTTTAATCCTTTCAGGGTAACAAACGAAAGAGATATCAAACACAGGTTGGGAAGCTCTTTCTTTCTTTTCTTTTTTTTTTAAGGCACGTAAGTGTTTGCGCCTTGTACATTTGTCTGAGAAAAGCCATCGGGGCATGCTGCTATTTGTGTTATTTGTTTTTCAGCTCTTGTGCTCATGTGTTTGTGCACAGTGGAACCTCAGGTGGGTCACGCCGGGAGGACAGGCGTCGGCTCATTTTTTATCCCTCTCCCGCACGCCTCGGTCAGGGGAGGCTTTGTCACCAGCTATCTGCCTGCCAGCTCTGGGTATTGTTATTCCAAAGTGCAGGCCGGTTAACATTTCTCTTGTCACTGCTACATCTCTCCCACAACACAAGGGGGGAGGGGGGGGGGGAAAGAGGAAAGGAGATGCTCCTCTACTTCTCTGTCCTTTCCTTCCTTTTCGCTCTCTTTGTCTCTCCTCACCCGTTTTTCCCTTTATCCCCCTGAGCTCTGCAGAAAAAAAAGCCTCTTTTTTATCTTATGGTACATCTGCTTCATAAAACACTGGAGGACTTTTGCTAAAATAGAGTTGATGCACTTGTTAAACTTTCTGGGTTGTAACTCTGAGCTGAAACCTTTCGAGAATAGTCATGCATACCACAAAGAAATTTTTCATTTCTTTCTTAAATATGACACAAAAAAAGAACTGCAAACTTGTGGTAGTCAGATTTTTTTTTTTTTTTTAAGTTAATATTTTTTCTGGGCTAACACTCAGCATTCACCATAGAGGACCATGCTGAGAGGCTGTCAGCAGTGTGAAATACAAAATTCCTCATATCAGTCCAGGTCAGCTGAGACTAATGATAAATACCTGTATTCATCATCAAACTTGGTATTTACAAATATAATTTGCAGCAGTGATGAATGCCGTTGATAAGTCGGATTCAGACTGACTGATTAGGCCATTACCTTGTGGCAATTAGCATTAACACTTGGACAAGACGGAAGCTGTAGGCGTTTGCCAGATGCGCACGTCCCCTTGGACCTTTTTGAGTTGATGACAGGGCTTTCTGTGCCCATATTCCTCAGATTTATTTACCCTGCAAGAGGCTGGCAGGCTCAATCGCCCTGCAGTAAAGTCTTTTACGCGGTGCGCTGTTCGATTGGGAGCAGCTCATAACTCAGGCAGTCTATCAAATCAATGGGTAGCGTGTTGAGCACTGATTTAGGATGGTAATTAGAGATGTTAATTGTTTTCATTACTCAGGGCCGGGGGAGGGTAGCGCCAAAGAGAGAGGGGGAATGGGTAGTCCGGTCGCAGATCTAGGGGTTTCATCACTCACAGGGATGCAAAATGACCTCCCAGTTGCCTCCAGATGGTATCTCCATCTATATGTGACCTCCACTAATAGCAAAAATTCTGTATCTTTGACCTGTGAGTGGCTTTTGTGTGCCTGGCGTAGAACCAAGAAGGTTACACTTTGATATATTGGCTTCTGTTAAACAATCAGCTCTGAGGTAGAACATGATTTGCAGCAGAAGGAGAGAGTATTAATGAATACTTAAGCATGGTACATCATATCCCCTGACACTTCCCTCTAACCATTTAAACATTATTTACGAGGGTACATCTAAATAACATTGCACTTCCGAGCTGAAACCATAAACTTCCCAACTGGTTCGAAAGGGACGATTTTCATATATGGCGACAACTGCGCTGTATTCGGTTAAATGGCAAATAGCTGAAGTGCACCGGTATTGAATTGTTCTTGATGGAGGTCATGGTGCTTCAGTACAGATGAACCATCCAGGGTGTATTTGAATGTTTAAACATGATGAGGTTCATTTCATCATTTGAAAAACATAGCCACTCATATGAGTGTCACCACAAAAGCGAGACAGTAGTTGATGATATTGAATAGCACGTCCTTGGATGACTGAATTGCAGCTCTTTTATCAACTGAACGGCATTATTGGGCCACACAGTGATGAGTCTCGGGCTTCTTTGTTTTATTTTGTTCTTTGTTTTACTTTCACAAGTGGCTGAAATGAAAGATTCAGTTTTGAAAGAGTGCCGAACTGTATATGTCTTTCTTTCAAGCTTTTTTTTAAAAACACATCGACTCCAGGCATAATCGAGCATTATATGGACAATCTAAGAAGCTGAAGCTGGTGGGGTAGTCAATTTATGCCCCATTCAGTTGACTTGGACTCACACAGAGATCTGCCAGGGATGGAAAAAGTGAGTGCATGACAATGGCTTTTACTTGGACACTACAGACTAGTTCTAAGTGTCCAAAAGATTAGAAGATAAACCATTAAATCCAATACACACAAAAAAGGGAAATCTACTTATGTTCACCATCTGAATTTTAGTACGTTTTATTAATTTCAACTTACAACATCATCAAAATGTTATCTGACTAAAACTTACGATTCAAAAACTATGTGACCCATGTAAAAACAAACAAACAAAAAAACAGGGCTACTACAACCCTCCTGTCATGAAGAGTTGTTTTACATTATTCTCACATTGCACTGAATCCTTCTTTTAATGGGTTTGCAGAAATCACATAGAAAGCGCAGCAAAATACCATCCATGTGCTTTATCGTGTGCATTAGCATGTACAGCTATGGCATTTCTGTATCTAACATAATATGTAGATGCATAAAATGGTTTTTAATTTCTTTTCTTAGTGTGTTTTTTAGCTACTTTCTGTAGTTACTATGGATTTCCTTCAGACATATTATTATAATTAGGGTACTGAAGATTCTATTGATGGTACTACAGCATGTATAACTGTATAACTGTGGTCTTAAAGGGCTACTGACAATAACACACTGACAGTTCTACACAATTCTCTTTGGGTCTCAAGGAACATTAAAAAATGTGTTGATGCACACTCAATGATCCAGGTAAGGAAATCCCAGAAAGTCGATCCAATTAATCTGAAAGCATTTTCTGTTGGGGAAACATTTAATCACTAATCCAGGGGATATCTTCAGTCTGAGGAAGTCACTTCACAGCAAACATTTCAATGGTGAAAAACCATTAGCTGGCACTCTTTCCTCGATGTCTAGTCATGATTGAAAAATAGTTCCAAAATGAAAGGTGAACCAAGGTGTCCTTATTAGACTTTCTAAAAAGAGAAATTTTGTGTTAGACTTTTTTTTTTTTTTTTACTATCCTGTAATCAATTATAATAAAATTAAATGAAGAAAACATTTTCAACAGAAAGAATGTAAAGAACAAAAAAAGCTCAGTGGACTCAAACTCGAGATCTCACACTTTCAAGCCCCGTTTCTTTTTCTACATAAATAGCTCAGAGTCTTGTTTATTTTATAAACCAAAACAAAAAAACAAAAAACAGACTTGTACTACAAGTCCGTGTACATAGAAAAGATGTGGGGCTCTCTTTCCACAACTATGTACTAGTTGCTGTTGTTTAAAGAAAAAACAAAGACGGAAACTAAATTGAGTTTCTTCATTCCTTTTTTTAAGAGATTTTCTGATCTTATCTCTCTTCTACACATAACTTCAGAATCTGTCCATCTGCAGTCCAGTTTTTGCTGTGTATTGCAATCCAGTTTTGACCAGGGAGGTGACATTGTGATTTCAACCATGTTTGCCATGAACATTAAAGGACATTTCAGACTGGACTTATTTCAAAAACAGGAAGAGCCCCCAACTTATTTTCTTACTTAGTTCAATCAAAGGAGCCCCATTTTATTATCCATTTTATTTTCATTTTCTACTTAAAAGGACACTTTATGTGCCAACTGTCACGTGAATGTATGCAAGTGAGACAATAAAAGTGCCACTTGTTCTCTTTGGAGATAGCCTTCCCTTTTTAACCATTTATTTAACTTCAAAAGTGCCGTGGGTGTTACGGCCCTAGCAGGGCCTGCTGTGACTTTTTGACCCACTGGGTGTGGCAGGCTACCTGCAACAGTGCGAGTGAAATCACCTTAATGACCCTATGTTGGCTGTGGAGCGCTACTTCTCAGCTTTCAGGAACCATTTGGATTTTTCCAAGCGTACAAATTATTGTGTAATTATGGTAATGAAAAGTCCACTTAAGTTGACAACAATAAGATGGGTGTTGAAAGCGGTTTGGGGCATGTCACCCTCAACAGGTGGCTATTAAGGGGTTGAGTAACTAATGTTAAAACCTCTTGTCAAACTTAGCTAGATGTCTAGGGTCTGGAAACTGAGGGTATGCTGGTCCTGGATAGAGCTGCCACATACACTATATTGCCAAAAGTATTCGCTTGTCTGCCTGGAAACCCAAATTCATGAAGCTTTCTGTTCACTGTTCTAGAGCTAATCTAAAGGATACATGAAGTTTGGAGGTCTGTAGTGATTGATTGACTGTGGAAAGTTGGCAACCTCTGTGCACCATGGGCGTCCGCATTCGCGGACTCCACTCTCTGATTTTACGTAGCCTGCCACTTCATGGCCGAGTTGCTGTTGTTTCCAATCACTTCAACTTTGTTATAATGCCACGAACAGCTGACCGTGGAATATTTAGTAGTGAGGAAATTTTACGACCAGGTGGCATCCTGTCATGGTACCATGCTGGAATTCACTGAGCTCCTGAGAGCGACCCATTCTTTCACAGATGTTTGCAGAAGCAGTCTGCATGCCTAGGTGCTTGATTTTATATACCTGTAGCCATGAACGAGATTGGAACACCTGGATTCATTCATTTATTTGGATGGGCGAGTGAATACTTTTGGCAATATTGTGTATGATTTCAGTGAAGGTGCTGCTGAGTGTTGGCTAAACTCATCAAATAACAGTTTGTAAAGAAGCAAGATACTTGTTGTGTATCTTAGTTGGTTTCTCTGATAATTAAGGAAATGATGGCAGCCATAAAGAAGGTTGATATTCTCTTTCCCAGCCTTCTTCTAAATTAAGCTGACTCATACGAAGCTTTGACAGTAATAATGCCCTGAGGTCTGACACTTCAAGCCTAAAGCAAATCTGTTTGTAATGTCTGCTAATGTGACTGAAGAGTTGTGACTGAACTTAATATTTAATGATATTCAACATCTTTTGTCAAGCCTCAAGTCTGGAAACATTACTCATTTCCCAGCTTTTAAGGTTTAGTTTCTGTTTACTCATGTTTTTAAGGCAGCAGGGGAGCATTTTGGGTTAAACTACGCTGTGTTACAGATCAGTGTTTATATGATAAATCAATGAGCTCAAGCAAAGTATTAGTAAAGACTAACACTTGATTTCTAGGGTGGTGGCCTGACATGCATAATTGGGTGTAACTGTGTCTAGCTTGGTCATAATGTTAATAATAAATATGCAGTTTTTCTCATTTGGCAGTACATGTGTAGACTCAGTTGGCTTCTGTCCTTCCTGCGTTTTGGCAAAAATAACTTTCGTTCAAGTTTTATCAGCTCCAAGTCCAATGCGAACAGCTCAGTTTCACTCATGATGGCAGAGTAATGCAGAAATACCAGCACACAAGGGTAAATGGAAAAACAGCAACACTTCTCATTCCAGCAGGGATTCAACACAACGCACGCTCGCTGGCTGCTTTGTTAGGTACACCTGTTCAACTGCTCGTTAATGCAAATATCTAATTGGCCAATCACATGGCAGCAAATCAGTGCATGTAGGCATGCACACACGGTCAAGGCAGCCTGCTCAAGTTCAAACTGAGCATCACAATGGAGAAAAAAGGTGATTTAAGTGACTTTGAATGTGGCATGGTTGCCCTGGTGCCTGGTGGGTTGGTCTGAGTATTTCAGAAACTGCTGATCTACTGGGATTTTCCCACACAGCCATCTCTGGGGTTTACAGAGAATGGTCTGAAAAAGAGAAATTATCCAGTGAGCAGCAGCTCTCTGGATGAAAATCTCTTGTTGATACCAGAGTACAGAGGACAATGTCCACTCTGCTTCGAGCTGATACAACTACTCATTACAACCAAGCTATACAGACGGGCATCTCAGAACTCTAAACACATTGAAGCAGATGCGCTAAAGCAGCAGAAGAGCACACTGGGCACCACTCCTGTCAGCTAAGAACAGGAAACTGAGGCCACAATTCACCAAAATTGGACAACAGAAGATTAGAAAATCATTGCCTGGTCTTATGAGTCTCAATTTCTGGTGCAGTATTTGGATGGTCAGATCAGAATTTGGTGTAAACAGCATGGATCCATCTTGTCTTATATCAGCAGTTCAGGCTGTTGGTGGTGTGTTTGTGTGTGTGCGTGTGGAGGGGGGTGTTTTTGTGGCACACTTTAAGCCCCTTAATACCAACTAAGCATTGTTTAAACTCCACAGCCTACCTGTGTATTTTTGCTGACCACGTCCTATAACCATAGTGTACCCATCTTCTGATGAACACACCATGTCACAAAGTTCAAATCATCTCAAACTGGTTTCTTGAGCATGAAAATGAGTTCTCTGTACTCAAATGACCTCCACAATCACCAGATCTCAATCCAATAGAGCATCTTTGGGTGGAATGGGAGATTCTCATCATGGATGTGAAACCAACCAGCTGTGCAACTGTGTGATGCTGTCATGTCAATATGGACCAAAACCTCTGAGGAATGTTTTCAGCACTTTGTTGAATCTGTGCCATGAAGAAGGCAGTTTTTAAGTGAGTCCAGCTCAACCCAACCCAACCCTGGTGTAACTAATAAAGTGCCTGGTGAGTGTATGTAGAGTTAGAGGTTTGAAAAGTTGCAAATATTCACAAAAGCAGCAACTAGCACATGGATCGCCATCAAACCTTCCAATGGTGGAGTTCTAATAAATACACAACCCACTCTATTGAAACACTAACCTATCAATCTGCGAGTGAGTACATGCCGTACTACATAGAAATGTACTAATGGGAGTATTTGGGCACAGTGTAACAACGCCATGCCAGTTATATTTTCTGCACTCCGTGAGTTACATTGTTTGAGTTTACATTCTGGTTTAGAGATCAGTAACACTTTATTTTTATCAGGGTTTACTTGGCAGCCGAGTGTCCACCCTCCTCTTTTGTTAATGTTGAAACGCCACACTCGACTGCCCCGTCTTATCCCTTCAGAATAATGAGCGTGCGGCTCATTGTACATATCTGTAAGTGACATTTCTATTGGGAAAATTTGTGTCAACTGTTACTATCTTTGGACAGGGGAGTAAGACCTCCCTGACCCTATATGGTGAAAGTTCTTCTGACTTCAGCTGATTTAGCTGTTTTCCCATTTCTGGCCTTCCAATTTTCCTGCTCATCGCAATCACTCCTTCATGTGAGAAATGTGGCTCTCCTTCCTTAAAAAGAAACTGATGTGCAATCTGTCCATTTTATATTAGGTTCTTGAGACTGAGTGTCTCTCGCTTTGGAAAGATGTTGATTTGTGTTTGTGATCTCTTTTATCTAAAGATTTTTCTCCTTGCCCTATGCAGCTGCGTGAAGTATTCTCCATGGCCTTGTACAAGGCTAAATGAAATCACTCATTTTGCTGCTCCATGCATGATTAGACCAGCTTCATTCTGGTCTGATGTTTGGACTAAAGGGGTTAGACATTAAGGAAGGCATATATGACAGCCTTAATTTGTGCATATTTCTTCTGCAGGGGCATTCACACTTCTTATCTGTGCATGAGGGGAAAAAATCTCCTTGCATAACATAATATAGTGATTTAGTTGATCTATTGAAGTCTTTGAGCAATGATGGGAAACTGCAGTCAGGAGAAAAGGAGGCATTTGATGACCCCTGCATAATGCCTGTAATTATGACAGCAGAGGATGGACATGGAGTTAACGGAGCAACCACATCAAAACACACAAACACTGGAGCCTGCTGCGCACCACCTCATCTGAATCGAGGCAGTTGCCAGAAATAGCCCTGATTGGGCCCTGAATAATTCAATGTCATTTTTTTCCCCTCCTCTCCCTCCTCCAAAAGGACTTGGGGAGCAATTGATGAGAGCGGATGAATATTTAATGGCTCAGAGTCTCTTGGACAAGCCAGGGCCTGGGATGACAAGCTCCAAGAAATCAAACAGAGAAGAAGAGAATGAGGAAAAGAGGTTGCGCAGTCAGGGGCAGCACAAACACAGAGGGGAGATATGAGTTCACACGCAGGCAGAGGCAAATGGATCTTTGCCATACGTCTACAAGCAGCCAGCGCCACCACTTTCTCTCAGGCGTTTGTCTCAACATATTGCAGCGCCTGGCTGAGAGTTAAACACAAGTGGTTGACTGCCCTTGTGAAAAACTTTGATACTTTGCAGTACCCGCTTTTGAATGGTGTCACATTAATTATTGAGATGGATGTTTTAGAAAAGCATCAAATGTTTTACATTACAAATGAAGTTTTTTTGAGGGTTTCAAGCCAGGAGAAGAAAAAAACAAAACAAAACAAAACTTGGTGGCTCAGTTTCCAAACACATACTGAGAATTTCCCAGGAGATGCAAAGTATGTGTTGTGAGTTGCTAATATTTTACAGTGATGGAAGATGAAGATGGGTGCTACTATTGAGATCAGATTAAATGTACATTGTTAGTGGGTCGTGCCAGTGCAGAATCATGAAAATATACAAGAAACTGATTTGCTGCTTAAAAAAAAAAAGTTTTAATCAAAATACTATAAATACTGTATATACAAATAGACAAATAGTAGCCCATTGCTAGGTGGTTGCTGAGCAGTATAATTCAGCTTTTGAGATGTTAATAAATTTAAAAGAAGAAAAAATTATACATATATGTGTATATATGTTTTTACAAGTTTTTGTATGTGCATAAATATCAAAAATAGGTTGTTTTTAGTCCATTGCTAGGTTGGTTGCTAGGCGAAATGATGACATCTCAATATCTGACGTAGATAAAAACCTTGAGATGTACCTGTGTGCCAGTTTTGGTTAGTCAACTCCTGATCATCTCGGAAGAGTTTGCGGACAAAGAAACAAACACACAGACAGCCATTTATTGTAGAATAATAAGATTTTATTCTTTTTTTTTATGCAAGATCAAGTTTTATGGCACAATAATGGCCACTTTATTTACAAAAACAAATGCTTTTGACTATGGGACGTTTTAATTGGTTTGAAAAATTC
The DNA here is from genome assembly GCA_030220045.1 of Australoheros facetus. Classification (NCBI taxonomy): domain Eukaryota; kingdom Metazoa; phylum Chordata; class Actinopteri; order Cichliformes; family Cichlidae; genus Australoheros; species Australoheros facetus. Next base: position 21,189 of record JASGAU010364835.1, read on the forward strand.
CTAAAAATGTCTTTTATTGGAGCTTTTGGTACAATGATTATAGTGAGAACAAGCTGGAAAATGTAAATAAGGAGAGAAATAAATAGATTTCCACTCAATTTTTTTTTTAAAGATGTATTTTAATTGTGATTGATTATTTTTTCTCTTTTGATTTAATAATGATCTCAATTAATCCAGTGTAAACACTTTATTTGGCATTGTGTTATACATAATGGATCTTAAAATTTATTATAATATCAATTGAGTGATAGACAGAAAATCTTATCTTACAAACTTATAGCGTCATATTTGATGCATAGATTTCCAACACAATTTTACTAGAAAACAAGGTATCTGTGTTAACCAATTTTAAATTGGTTCAACACAGTAAATGTTAATACTGAAATATTAATTATTTACAAACATGAACTTAATTAAAATTACAAAAAATGTCTTTGGCAAAAACTACCAATACATTTCATATAGGCAGCCTTTTTGTATATGGCAGTGCACAAATGATCCACCAGTGGGCAGAAGCCATATCAGATTTCATACACCAGCTCTTTGAGAAAAAGTGTGATGTTATTAATAATATTTAAGTTGATGGTAGCAGAGTTATAGGGTGGGGAAAAAGTGTGCATTTGGAGAAGGTTTAGTTTTGAATCATTACTGTCAGAAAAGAAATAATAATCTTACCACATGTCATATATAGAGGTCTAATCATGAAGAAAAATGACTTCATGCTCCCAAAAGATATTATTGTGTAAAATTGATTTTTTTTAAAAAAGCTCCATTGATTTCATTGTAATTTCTTTTTTAAAAGCCTGCTCTCCCAATCTTCTGACTCTGATGTTGTCATTTACGATAACGCTGAAAGCCCCCAGCATAAATGCCAAATACGAAATCACAGCTCCCAGAGTCACTTAATTAATCAATGTTTTTTTTAACAAGAGTTCTTTCTCTCAAATAATTGGAAATATGAAGCTTTAGTTTGTAATGACTTTCTGCTCGTAGGTCCAGTTTGATGATTGAGTTTTTGAAATTCAAATGTTTTTATTAAGTTTTAATACAAAGTCTATAAAAAGCAAAGCTTTGTAAGAGCGTCTATATTATTCACTATTCATTTAAATGCCCCATACCTTCCACCTACCAGATTTGACATTTTAAACCAAAGATATTTTTGATATCTTGAATTATGTGAATTAACATAGGATCGTTAAAGAAAACTAATGAAATTAACACATAAATGACATGTCCATATAGCACTTACAGTGTTAACCGTGACTGATTGGTGTTCAGTCAACCCACAGACTGCGTGCTTGTGATTTTAAAGAATCTTAAATTAGTTTTGTTACCTTCCACCCACACAGAAAAGGCGAGAGGTGAGATTAACTATTCTGTCCTTGGAGTGTTGATATTCATGTATATTCACCGCCGAGAACACTTTTTGAAAATGAACAATCACAGACGGAAAGGTCACCGTTGTGCTGAAGTAGTGCATTATGGGAGTGGAATAATTGCTTTTCTCACATTAGTTCCTATTGTAATGAAATCTTGCCAGTGGCCCAGCGTTGAATGACAGATGACGCTACAGTTCGGTCACGCAACTGTGGGTGCACGTGTTGGTGGCTGTGGGTGAGGTTGGCAGCGGTGGGGTTGGCGGAGGTCAACTGATTTTTTTGTTACAAAGTGCCCCCCCCAAAAGTCTTTACATAAATCATTTGTATCATTTTCAATCCTTTTAACTAACTGCGCCACTTTCATCAAGGGTTTGTGCCACTGCACTCTAATTGTTTTGAAGTGAGAGCTATTGTCTGAATAGAGCGAATGAATAGAGCTTAATGACTTGTAATGTGGCATATTTAAAGACACGTAGCACGACCGCGGAGCGGTAATTTTGCCGCCCTTTTTCTTTTTCTTTCCGTCCGTCATCCCGAGCCTCTGAATGTGGGCGTGTTTGTGTGCCATGTGTGTAAGCGTGTGTGAGAGCGCTTGCACGCGTGCGGTTAAGCACTATTTCTTGGCGGCGCACAGATCTTTGAAACCCAACTGTGTTAATCATGGTTTATGTGTGGGAGACATCAAACCTCCCTCCACTTCGCCTGCCTCACCCGCTGGGACACACACAAACACGCACACGCACTGATCTCTCAAGGGCACCTTTACCATTTACAAGGCTGACCACTGGCGATCAGTTATGTGCCGTGGTGCCTTTCTGTTGGAGAGATGAATCCCTTTATTTATCATAGACATTTTTACAGGATGTACATAACTCCTCTTGCATCGGCTCAGTATGTTTTCTTCACTACTTGACAACAGCTCTGTGTCCTCACACTGACTGGCTCCTTTGCATGTTTCCAATATCACAGCTGCCTAATGCCCAGTATGTCTAGAAGGCCACCCTGCCAGTAGATTTAGCTTCAATATAGCTCCAGTCTTTTAACCACGAGAGCAAAAACTTGAGAAATGAGAAGTCAAGTCGAGAGAGGTATGTCTGTTGCACTTGTGACAGAATATAAAGGGGAAAGTGTAGTGCAATGAAAAGGCAAGTAAGGAGGTGAGATGAATAGGCAATTACTTTTCTTCACCTGAGGCATCCCAGCTGGAAATGATCTCCATTTGGTTTGTATTGCGTTTTGTACTAAATTTTAGGGAAATCTTATTTCCACAGGGAAGGAAAGCTGACATGTACCCTTTATGGTGAGAGCTGCAACGTGTGAGTGTTAAGTGCTGACCGTGAGGTGTGAAGGTGATCTTGAATCCTGGATGTGCTTTGATTATAGAAGAATGGGGATGGATGATTTAATTATTTGCATACAGGTCTAGACGGTGTATAACTGTAAGACCATCAAGCTCCCCTATTTAGAAGTGTTGTGGAAATGTGCAGGGTTTTTTTTACATCACGGCTGAAGATACACAGCCAAGACTATGTGGACAGCTTACTGAGAATCTGCCTCCAAAAAGCACCAGTATTATTTTGCCAATAATGTAATTAAAGTAGATATTTGAATATGAATATGCAGAAGGCAAAGGACAAGAATTGTAACAGAAGATTTCTGCTTTGAGTTTAGTCACATTTGAGTGGGCTTTGGTTGTATATATACATTGCAATAGCCAGTCATCTGAAAATTTATCCTTTCACCTTTTTGGGGTTTTTTTCTCAGTAATTTTTAATTTTGACCTGCAACCAGAGTAAGATGTGATTGACTGAATATGCAGTGGCCACACTGAAAGCTCCCAGAAGCTTAGTAGCTAGACTAGCCACTGGGTTTGTAGATTTTGAAAGTCTTCTCCTATTAAAAGGGAGGTTTTCTTTTAGGTTGTTTGTCATGGACTGTTGCCAGATCATTGGGTTTCTCTTTTTAATGTTGTAGAGTCTTTTATTGCAACATGAAGTGCACTGGGATGACTGCTGATATGAAACGTTGTGATATTAATGTAATTGAATTTTTGCACATGGACATATTTTGGTAAATTCCCAAGTTACAAAGGCCTGTGGCAGAACATATGAATTTGTTGGATATTATAGGAGGATGAGGTGGATGGAGAGGTCAACAAACCCCTACTTTGATCCCAGTGGGGCCATCCATCCATCCATCCATCCATCCATCCATCCATCCATCCATCCATCCATCCATCCATCCATTCTCTTCTGCTTATCCTCCAGTGGGGCCTTTTTAAAAAAAATCTCCAGCTACATTTTTGAACTGCTCTTTGTAACTGCTCTGGGCTATCCATTTATTCTGACCATTGATTTATCACTGTTACATCACTGTTATGCAAAGCCTAACTGATATAAAAAAATTTTAAGACCAATACCAGTATCAATAGCTGGTGTTTTAAAAATCTCACATTCTGATGCATCAGCCCTTTTTTCCTTTCAGACACTCAAAACATTTGTTAATGTTAATTATTAATAGGGCTGACTAGGGATGGCACAATACCACTTTTTTTCTGTCCGATACCGATATTTTACATTCGGATATCTGCCGATACCGATACAAATCTGATCTTTTTTGTTTTTAAATGCCTGGATCAATTTTACATAAGTCAACAGTCTCTCACACAACAAAATCGAAATCTTTTAGTTGTCCCACATACAAGACTAAGGACCAGGGGGGCAGAGCTTTTCAGGCAGTGGCGCCAAAGCTCTGGAACTGTTTACCACTCCATCTCCGTTTAGCTGACTCTGTGGCATCTTTTAAAAAACAGTTGAAAACTTTTCTGTTTAACTAGACTTTCTGTTGACTTTATTTTTATTTTTATTCTTTTTCTTTTTATATGATAATTTTATGTTTTTAAAATGGTGTTTTATCTGGGGTTTTTTTGATATTGTGTTTTAATTATTGTACAGCACTTTGTGACTTTTTGTCTCTGAAAAGCGCTATATAAATAAACTTTACTTACTTACATACAACAATCGCTCTATCACCTGAATCCTGTTGCTCCTATGTGAGAAGGTGATGCATTGGCTTATGGTATGTTGCAAAATTCATTAGGGCTGCAACTATTGATTATTTTAGCTATCGAGTATTCTACCGAGTATTCTATCGATTATTCCATCGATTACCCGAGTAACTGGATAAGAAATACTTTTTTGTATTAACAGTTCATCTGCATATTTTAACTTCTGTACTGCAGGTTTTCCATGTGTGAAACAAACAGGGTGGATAGAGCAGCTGCAAAAATCTCTTTTCTTCACTTACTGATCAGTTGAAGATTGATGAAGGACCTCCAGCTGTTTCCCAGTAAAGGTTTAATGGAGGTTACAGGGGGAAAAGCTTCATCTGGACGCTAGAAAAACATTTAGTCCACTCCATCTGAGCTCACCGGCTCCGCCTCTTTCCGCTTGTGCACACAGACTGCACATGAATCAGCTGACTGCTGTTGTGTTATCAGTGTTTATGTTGAAAAACTGGGGGCTGCGTGAGCGTAATCTTCTAATGCTTTATATTCACAAGCATTCAGCTAAATACGTTTCTACTGCAGGTCTATATTTAGTCACTAATCAGGGATTAAAGTATCAAAAATATTTTGACGGGGAGGGCGTCCTTCCGGTGTTCCGTCGAGTCGCGTTTCCCCATCAGATACCATTTCCCCACCGTCTCCTCGCCGCTCTGCGCCGGTCACGCACCGAAAAGCGGTATCTGATGGCTGTCATTGGGTCATCAGTTACAGTTCACCCAGTTTATTATTACATTTTTTATTTCTTTGCGATATCCGATCCAGTAATTTAGGCCAGGATCGGACCGATACTGAATATCGGATCGGGGCATCCCTAGTTTGAGCCATAAAGCTGAACAGAGAATGCAGAATGTATTGTTGGTACACTACCAGCCTGATTTTGATGAATCATGGAGGATGATGTATCTGTCTTTTTCACTTTTTCAATTCATTTGTAAACCTTTGATTTCTGGAAGCATTCAGCCTTGCGGCACATATGCTTCTCCCCACACACCAGTGACAGCGTCTAACTAACACGTTTAGCTGGACTTCTGTAGATGTTTCTTCATCCATGTGGAACCTTATCCAAGCCCATTTTCACTGTTTACACAAATTTGACCTTTATGCTAATTCTTTTTATGATGATAAAGAGGCTAAGAAAAAAGGAAGAAAAGGGAGAACAGTTCTTTTCACCCCTGCAGCCACACAAACACCACACACACCACTCACACATTCATACAAACGCACACACACACACACATAGGCTCACCCTTTCTTTTTGCTGATCACAGCTTTCACAATTAGACAAACTGTGATAACGCTGTTTATGCAGCGGGGAGATCCATAGCAATTATGCTTGGAGGGCATTTCTCCTCCAGTGCAGGGTGGCGGATCTTGCTTACGCTTCACACAGACGTCTACACGTGCAGTTTCACAAATTCATGATTCCTCCTGGGGGGTTTGGAGGGCAAGGGTTTCTTCTCGATTCCCTATTGGGATTCATTCAGGGATGAAAAGGAAGATGAAGGAATTTACCAAGAAAATGAAAGGAAACAGTGGAATAAAACTGGTTAAAGAAACTTGTAGGCATACAAAGAAGCAAACTTGTTTGGAAGAAAAAAAACCTCTTAAAACAACATTTTAAACTGAACATCTGCTGTCACATTGTAACAGGAACCATTACTTATTTTCCATTTGCCACTTATAGGCTCGTGGGTTACTGATGAAAGAGTGATAGGTGGTATATTATTTTCTTCAGTTCCCCAGTCTGAGGTAAACATTACTTTCTTATTCACTCCATAGCTGCTTCACAATTTGAGGAAAACAAACACTGTGGGTTCTGAAGACAACATCATTTTTATTTTATGACTGTGCTTCGCCAGCTATTCCCCGACTGAGGTAAACTTTCAGCTGCGTGACACTTGGTAAGAGGAAGCACACTTCTTGCCCTCTTCCACTTGCGCGAGTCAGTATTGTGTAAAAAAAAAGAAGTTATAGCCAAAAAAAGTGTACTTGTATCACTGAAAATAAGAATTTTGTATAATTATGTGCATTATACAAGCACAAATACATAAGTAACTCTCTCACACTCAAATACAGTCCGTCACTAATCCCCGCGCATCCTTGGAAGCTCCAGTTAATGAAGATTGACACATCCTTCCACCCGCCCATACCTAAATACACACACATGCACACCCACTTACCCCTCACTCTGCTCTTCATCCGCTACCTCGGTGCGCAGTCACGCTCGGTGCAGCTTGAGCTTCGTGTGTGTTGGGGGGAAAGAAGAATAAGAAGACAGACTCTTTTGATCACAGGATGCACTGGGCCTGCTGTTCTCCAACACTCCAACACACAACAGCTGAGGCAGTTGTTGTTTGATGAACACATGATTAGAACTTTGCTTTTGTGGGGGGGTGAAAGCACCATTATTGTTTTCAGGGGTTCATTTCCTCCTCCCCGAAAGACTTCTAGTACTGTCATCATGCATGTATTAAATTATCCATCCATCCCTTTTTTTTATCCAGTTCTGGGTCGGGGTGGGGCTGGAGCCTACCTCAGCTGTCATACGTTGAGAGACGGGGTCAGGTTGCCAGTCTGTTGTAAGACTACAAGATAGGGACACACAACCACTCACCCTCACATTCACACCTGCTGCCACTTTTGAATCTCCAACTAACCTACTGTAGTATGCATGTCTTTGGACTGAGGGAGGAAGCCGGAGGACCCAGAGAGAACCCATGCAGGCACAGTGAGCAAACTAATGCTAACCACAGTGCCGCCCAGTGTTGGCTCTTCCTGTCACTTCCTGCAAGCTCAGATTAACTTTGACCATACGATATCAGATCTCTGTGATTTATATAGTGCCTGTGTACAACTCATAGACAACGTAAAACATGGACGTAGCTTGTAGGTCAGAAAAATGAAGCCAGTGCCTTAAACCTGCATACTATCTGAAGTCCACCAGATGGTGATAGCTATGGCTGTAAAAAGACCTATAGAAGTCTTTCTGTCTAGATCTCTAGAAACACTTCTGGGCTCAGTTACTTATTTTGGGTCCATCCATCCATTCAAAATGGAGGATTTTTCATGCTATGAAATCCTATCTTCATTGGGATAAGCTAATGGGAGTGCAGTTTCACCGTCAGATCCGCCCATCCTTGTCCAACATGTCCTCCAATCCAAACAACAGTATCAGTCATTTGTGCAGGCCCTGAAATTTGACCCATACGATCCAAAATGAGCACTCCCTCCTGTGGCTTTGCGTGGCATTTGGTCATGTCTGCAGGTAATGTAGCTGCATCTCAGGAGTTCGGACAGGTCACCTATTAATCAGAAGGTTGCAGTTCAATCCCAGGCTGTTCCAGTCAGCATGCCAAAGTAGCCGTGGGAAAAATATGGAAGCACTTGCATAAATAAGGAATGTTGCATAAAGTCCTTTAAGGTACAGTAGAAAAATGCTATATAAGAACCAGTCTGTTTATTTATTGTTTTAACTTTTCCGGTTGTCTCTGATGTCATTTAGTCCTCATAGACTTTTAAGAAATCTGAGAAAATCCATATTTACGTGCTTTTTCAGGATTTGGATTCACACGCTCTTTGGTGGACGACCGCCAGAGGTCGCTTAATTTTTTTTTTTAAACCATAGATACTGGTCATAAAACTTGGCTGCAGAAACGACCTATGAGGTCGTTTTCTAAAGGAGGACAGGCTCTCCTTGTCAGATCTG